>JAIUND010004192.1:0-12817 GCA_034699125.1 Gisinianus flammeolus | reverse complement strand
AAGTTGAACTTTTTCAGTCAAATTGAAAAAATTTAAAATTCCCGCGCGTATTCAAGAAACTACCATCGGAAAATCTACTTAGAAAACAGCGGGACACCTACTACCAAAAACATAATTGGATATTACCCACATTTTTTTAATTTTCAAGGGGAAAATTTTGAAATTTTGAAATTAAAATTGGAATTAGGATTGCCAAAAGTATTACCTAAAAGAATTACTAAGGAATTAAAGGATTATACCAAAAGAGCGGCAGAAAGAAGAATTATGGTAAAGTAATAAGGAATTGGAATTAGCAAAAAGAATTTCAAAAAGAATTACCTAGAATTAGAATTAGGATTACCAGCCAGTGGAATTATACAACACTGAATACGGGGTACAAAAGAAATAATATACATTTGGAAATTGAGACTGACCATGACCATGACTTATTGGACTTTGACCGCCCGCTGGATTATTTGACTTTGGAGTTGGCTCGGCCCACGAAAGAGCAAAGAAACTGACTAATTGCAGCAGCAGGCGGCTGACTGTAATGAAATGGAGCATTTTGACTGCTGGTAATTGTAATTGTGATTGTATAATTGTAATTCGCATCCAAGCAAATGATGAATCAAATGTTGGGAAAATTCTATATGAGGATGTTTTTTTGCCTGATTGTGAGTCAGATTGTGGATTTCAGATTGGATTTGTGTGGATTTCCCTTTAAATTCGGAGAAGACGAGGAAAGAAGAAATAAAAAACAAGTCCCATTGTCTTTGTTTGGTATTTATATTATTATTATATACATGTGTACAAAATATGTACAAAACAATAGGAGGATTTTCTCGCAGTCGCGCAGTAACTATATACATATACTTTTTTAGATGCATATATATTATATATTATATATATATATATAGCTCTGAATCTGTATGATTTTGGCGTTGACGTTGTGGCTTTGACTTTAATTGCGTGCTCGTATATATATATATATATATATATATATATCTATTACTCGTAAATCCTCGAATCCTTTTATTGTGTGCTTGTACAATTCAAATAAATGTGACTCGTGACTTTTCTGAAGGCTTTGAACCACAAATTCATTCATTTTTTTATTCGAGAATTTTTATTTGTTTTTGTTCCGTAAAAAACAAAATGAGTCATGGCGAAATGGTCCATTTCCTTTGTTAATTATGTATATACGTCTGATCCACATTTTTACTCATGCACTATATCGTCGACTAAGTTCCATAACCGGGTATTATCATTTTTGGCTGATTCCATAACCGTGTATTATCGTTTTTCCTTAATTCCATAACCATGTATTATTAATTTTCCTTAATTCCAAAACCGTGTATTATGATTTTCCTTAATTCCAAAACCGGGTATTATTGAATTTCCTTAATTCCAAGACCCAGTATTCTTGAATTTCCTTAATTCCAAAGCATGATATTCAAATAATGAATTTTCTGAATCTCAAAGATAAAACACGTTGACGCTTTGAGCTCACAGCAACAATACAATATCATCATGTTTGGTATACATATATGCAACAAAAATACGGTCACTATTATATATTAAAAGCAACCTTTTAAAACAACAATATAAATTCGGTTTATAATTAAGTTTAAAGATTTTTTATTACTTAAATAATTTAACCCAAACCAATGAAATCAATCTTGACACATTACAATTGAGTTAACAGTTATTAGAATATACAGTGTGGGCAAATTATTTAGGGACAGATTCAATGTTCAAGCCTTCGCAGATTTTTCTTTGTACATGTGAATACATATGTATTCCCATATGTAATCCGTATGTATTCACATGTAAAAAAAACCATCGCCAGCCCAGCATAGAATCTGTCCCTAAATAATTTGCCCACACTGTACATATTATACACACAAATATCAATCTGAAAAAATCATGAGACAAAAGTACTTGACATCATAAGGAAATTCTCGTCGAGCTTCAATCGTAAATTTGACAAAATCGGACGGCAAATTGATGTCTTTTTCCCAATCTGATATTTTCGCTCTCTTCTTTCCTTTTCTATAACTGTTTTTGATTCATCCCCATACTAAACAATAACAACAATAATAAGCTAAACTATATATATATACATATTATATGCGTAAGTCTTATCGTTCATGAAAAACAATTGTGCGCTTTGAGATTCAGGAAATTCAATAATACCCGGTCTTGGAATTAAGGAAAAACGATAATACACGGTTATGGAATCAGCCAAAAATGATAATACCCGGTTATGGAACTTAGACGACGATATATATATACATGGATATTGCAAAAGCATATCGTCTGTTAAGTTGACAAACGAACTATAATTATTTTCCGTAATTTTGTTGACCTGCTCGCAAAGGTCAAATGGCTGGAGATGGAGCTGTGGGTCCTTCGACATTATTGTCTGCCATGACTTTTTCTGTCACCCTCAATTTTTTCATCATTTGACCCACAAAGACGGACGCAGTAGTAATAGCACTTTCGCAAATTAAGGAAAATCCTTATAGTTCCTTTGTGAACTTAACAGACGATATATAAAACTATAGAAGGCGGTATTTTTAAAATATGGATTGCAAAATTATTTTACCGTGCGAGAGCTCGCCGACGAGTTTTCACATGAAAATCACGGTATGTCTCAGTCTCTCCCCGTTTTCATGTCAAATGTATTATAGAAAACTCAGGATTTCTCCTTTCAAATATATATATATATGTATGATGTATAGACTTTTGGTCAGCAAACTCAATGCACATTAAATATTTAAAATGTGTAGTTAAATAAAGTAATGATCATATTATTTATATATACGTCTAGACAAAACAAAAATGCGTCGTGATGGATGAATGTAAATTTCCCACATTATTTCCATTCTTTTCCTTTTATTTTCATCTCTCAAGTGACTCAAGTCTCAAAACCCGAGCTTTGTCTATAAAGATGTTGGTTTTGCTGTCCTCACATTTCCGAATATGCTTTTTCACCATTAATCTGTGGACAAAAAATGCGTGGGAGAGGGAAAAATCATGTACTTGGACATCAAATCCCTTTTGGAAGCATTTGTAATATACTTTTGACCGCTGCAATTGACAGAGTTGGGAAGCTGTAAATTGACTGGTTCACATTACGCAAATGATGAAATGGTTGTGTTTTGCACATGAGATTTACCTATGACTTGCAAAAAATGGGTGAAATCCGTTGGGAAATGTTGGCACAGTGGAGAGATTTCTATACGAACGGGAAATACATTGTTACTTATGGCGCTCCATGTTAATTCCGCGTCCGATCGCTCTCGCTCCTTCACTTTTGCTCACATCACACTCGCAATTGCCGCTTCACACATTCACTTTCACAGCATGATGGGCATGTTTAAATTCGGATGATGGAACAAAAAGCTCTTAGGTTTAATTAGCTGAAAAGGATCGGGTAGATTTAAATAATGCCCTCTGTGGATACCCGTCATATCTCCAGCTTTCATTTGTCCTAACATTTTGCACGGATGAATTTATTCCTCTCCCTCTGTCAAACGTTTGGGATTGTCTATATAAGTATATATATTTATGCGGTTTTACTTTTAATTGAATTGAAAATAATGTCCAATGTACCTTATATATACATTGTAGCACATATAAAACATACAATTCTTTTGCATTTGCACATTTGTGGACTGGGCTCATTCGCTCATTGTCAGTGCGTGCGAGGGTTCGATTCCCAGCTGATGCAAATATATACGATAAATCAATAAAATGTATACTCTCTCTCTGGCTCTCTTTCTCATGTTCATCCAAATCCCACACATTTACGTTTTGTTTCGTAATATACACAATACGCATAGTACATATTTTGTCAATTTAATACACAATGTGGACACATGGCGGTTTTGTTTAAAGTTGGCAGTTTTGGCATTACCAAATTACAACCCAACCAAACCTCGACCTATATAATCGTATAGATTTTATTTATTGTTATATAAACTCATTGTATTTAGGGTTATAGTTGTGTGGGAATTGAGTGAGTTGACGCACTTGATTCCTTCATCATCCATCGTGATGGTATTTTTTTTAAATCATGTTGCATCATAATTGATCGATCCATCAACATCAATATCAAAATCAACATCAAGAGAGAATTCCATGACATTTCAAATCTCCCTCTCCCCGATTATTATTATTATTATTATTATTATTATTATTATTATTATTCCTTTTCCCTTTCCTCGCCCGACATTTGTACTTGTATTATTTGTATTTGTATTTTTGCATTTGTTGGGACAGGGATTAAAAATCCTTTCACTTTTTGAAGATGGATTCATCATTCATCATTCATCCGACAAAGGATGACTTCAAATTATTAGTTCAAATCTCAAACAAACTGGTCAGTCCTGTCGTCGCAAAATCCTCGCCTTTTAAATGATGACATGACGCGGTTCATGATTGACGCACCCCAGCCTTAATTATATGATAATGATTTGTGATTGATGTGATACTTTCATGTGTGGGATTTAAAATAAATGTGTGCCACACCAAATGAATGTGGGATTTGATGTGTTCATTTGAAGTGTCCCGAATTAATCCAGGACACTTTTGAATCGATCCAGTCCTTATAAGAACCCGCACCCAAGAAATAAACGGACTGAATACAAAAAAAACAACACCCACAGGCAAAAAAGTATAGAGGAAATTCTCTCCGCATCCCAGCAGAAAAACGTTTGTAATATACACGCAATTTTTCACAATGAAACTTTTCATTTATTCTCTCGCGGCGCTCTTTACCGTCGCCGTCGTTTCCGGTAACTTTCCCTCCTTTTTTTGTCAAGCCAAAAATTAGTAAAATTCCTCAAATCAAATGCCCATAGAATAACAATAACTATATAGTGTCAAAATTCTCCTTTCGTATTTACCCGCTGTTTTCAAAGGATTTGAATTTTGAATTGGTTGTTGTTATGTCTATATGTCTAGCTGTTCCATGGATTGGGGAAGCAAAACCGGATGCGGGCTGGGTGACTCAACACGAGTCCTTCAAACAGAACACGATCAGTAATGGCGCGAACATCAACGTCATTTTCTATGGGGACTCCATCACGGCCGGATGGGGCGGAGCCGGGAAAACCATCTTTGATGCCAAATACAAACCCCTGGGAACCGCCAACTACGGTAATAATTCGAGCGACATGCCATGAGGGCGGCTCCGAGTTCGAAACCCAGCCGGATTCTTTTTTTGATATCGATATGTATTTTTTTGAATTTTGTTTCATTATGCAAATTATAATGATGGATGATGTATAAATAAAAAGGGATTGGTGGGGACCGAACGGAACATCTTTTGTACCGGATTGCGGATGGAGAGGTGGACAATCTTCAACCCAAATTGATCGTCCTCAAAATCGGGACCAACAATGGCGGTAAATTATAAAATTATATACCTGTATACATGTGATCTCATTGGAATTAAATGTGCATGTCCTTTTCACATTACCCCCGGGGATTCTTTACTTTAGCAAAACTTTTTACATTGTCAAGTGAATTGTTTGTTAAAAATGATTCAATCAATTCAGTCTTGTATGATTCTTTTGGTAATTTTTTTCGAATCGATTCCAGAATTTGGTGTATTACTAAGAATTACCTAGAATTATAGAATTACCAAAAGCACAGCGGTAGGAAAAATTACTAAGGAATTGGAATTACCAAAAAGAATTTCATAAAGAATTGGTTCAGTAATTGTGGAATTACCAAAAAAAAGGAATTATCCCAAGGAATTGGCAAAACAGAATTAGGAATTACCAAAAAAAAGGAATTATCCCAAGGAATTGGCAAAACAGAATTAGGAATTACCCACATTTTTTGAATTTCAAAGGGGGAATTTTAAAATTTAAGAATTAGAATTGGAATGAGGATTATCAAAAATATTACCTAAAAGAATTACGAAGGAATTAAAGGATTACCAAAAGAGCGTCAGAAAGAATTGAAATTATATATATAGCAAAAAGAATTACCTAGAATTAGGATGACCAAAAAGTGGAATTATACAACACTGAATGGAGTAATGGATTATAATTGAATGGGATTTTTTTTGTTTATATATGAATGATGTTTGATTACCTATATATAGGAAACACAGTGGACGATGTGGTGCGTGGGATCACGGCAATCGTGGATTTACTCCGTCAGAAATTGCCCTCCTCCAAAATCCTGTTGTTGGGTGTGTTACCGCGGACGGATGCGAATTGGTTCACTCGCGTCGTCTCCATCAATTCCCAAATTGCACAGTTAGAGAATGGAAATACGATTCGATATTTGGATATGTTTGAGGAGTTTTCCGAGTCCTGGGGCGTCGTGGCTCCCGCCCTTTTCAATGCAGATAAACTCCATTTGGTGACGGCTGGCTATCAGAAATGGGCCGAGACCATGGACACGCTCTTCAATCAAATGCTCAAGTGATTTCCCACAAACTCATTTTCCTTCATATTAATGTCAGTCAGTCAATAAACAATCAAAGACTCAAAGAAGCTTATTGTTAGTTCATATTTTGTCATCATAACAAAAAAATTCATTAAATCAAAATCAAAAATGCAATTTCTGCTTGATTGATTTCAATTGAAATCATATAGTGTGACAACTCAGAAAAACACGAAATTCACTTTTAAAAGCATGTAAAACACCTTTAAATTCAATAGAATCTCACGTTGCCCCAATTTTTAAAATTCTCAATTTGCCCCTCCTATTGCTCAAAATGGGTTTAATAGGCTCTCAGGACGCTCAAAAAGCCATTTTTTCAAAATTTCATTTTGCCCCGAAAATGGCGCCGGCGGCCATTTTAACATTTTTTGCGTGAGAGTGGAACGCCGATCGTATGGTGCGGTACAAAAGTGCATTGTATTCGTACTTGATCGTGTGCCGACGAGTTTTCTGCCGACGAAAAAAAATCATCGAGAAACGCCTTGAAAGCGGCCAAAAAGTAAAACTCAAATATGTTTTAATCTATAGATATATAGTCGTAGTCGGTTCATTTTCGTATGGACGACTCCACATACATAATATGTACATTTGTTTTCCTCTCCCATCAGCCCGTACAGCATCACACATCATACCAAAAAATGTGTGTGGAATTTCTGAAGGCGTCCTTGCATGCACACATGCACAATGTGTAAAACGTTATTTCCAGACATAGTTTCCCCTTCACTTTTCTTTTGTCAATATATATCTCACATATATATCTCCATATATCTCTCTAATATTATATTCTCACAATCCTCACATTTTTCCCTCACAAACAAAAACCAACAGGAATTAACACACACACACACACACACACACACAGCACAGGTGTGGACTTTTTCATGCCCTTTCATAATCACAAAATCCTACTATATACAAAAATTGAGAAATTTCCCCAGCACATTCCACATACAGACAAAGTGTGTGTTTTCCATATATATATATAATATATGTTCCTTTTCACATCAGCCACATTCTCCTCGTCATCTCACATCAAAAATCCTCACCGCACATGCAGCACACACACACACACACACACACACACACACACAGGTTATAAAATTCTCACGATCAGCCATCTCACACAAACACACACACAGCCAGCAAGGAAATCCAAATAAAACATGGGGTACAACAATAATAAATGCTGGAAGAAGAATCCGCTCTCCACGTTTTTGAACTACATCCTCAAAATATTCTTCCAACTCCTTCATTTCTTGAATGATTTAAGGGGCATCAGGGAAATCATCAAAAGGAAATTGAACAAGGATGACGTCATCAATTGGGATTCGGATTCGGATTGTGATTGGGAAGGGACGTTGACACAAATGAAGAGAATGTCCAATGGAGTCTGCGCCATTAAAATCTTTCACATCCTGGCCTTTCTAAATCCCGGCGCCGCCGGTCTCCCAATTTCTGTACTCGGCCCGCTCTTGAACGGGCCGCCGAGGACGGGTTCATTCATCCTCAAACTTCTCCAGACCCTCCTCACATTTCTCTTGCCCATCATCCCAATTGGCATTCATTTTCCACGCGGGAGGATTTTCATAAACCCAACCCCTATCACCACGACAACGGGAAGGGAAAGGCAAAAGGAAACGGAAACGGATGTTCGTATAGCCGGAGGGCTCCGGCTCCTCCACACATTTGCCTTGATTCAAATGAATGGACGGGATCTGACGACCAGTGAAATGAACGACTTATTGCCATCCTCATCCAAAAAGACTGTCCGTCTTGCCCCGCCCCTTCAACTTGACACTCTCAATCCGTCCTCCTCCCTGATTGGACGGTTGAAAGGTTCGCGGGATTTTAAATGGAATATGCGAACTTTCTTCCTCCATTCCTTCTTGTACTTGGACGAATTTCTCCAGCCGGACCGTGACGACGACAAGCCCAGCAAAAACGAAAACGACAATGTGGACAATGTGGACGATGACGATGACGATGACGACAATGATGATGATGATGATGATGATGCGGACATTTACAAGTTGCTGGATGTCCTCGTGGCCGCCCTGTCGGCCCCCGCCCATTGGAATTGTTGGATGCCGGACTCGAATGATGCTCATTTCCTGGAATTGATACGGAAATTGGGGGACGTGTTGATGGCGGAGGAAATGTACGAGGAGTGCATTCACATCCACCGGCAAAGTCTAAGGGCTTGGGGTGTGGAGGGTTGTGGGGAGAGTCCGAATCTCCTCCTGAGTCTGGAGTGGGACTTGGTAATGGCATTGGGGGAGTCGGCATCCATTGTAAATGTGGAGGAGGCCTTGGATTTGTGGGGGAAAGTGGAGGAGAGGAGGAGACTCCGATGGGATGGCTACTGGTGGAGTCCCCTCTGGCAACTCCTCATTCAAGATCATCATCCAATCCTCATCCGCCGGAAATTTTACCAGGCAATACTCCTGGAGAGACTGGGGAAAGCCGAGGAGAGCCTTCATTCCCTCCGTCAACTGGCCGAGGAGCAACGCGAACGACAAGGAGAAACAAGGACAAGGACGAATTGGAATTGCTGGATTTGGAATTGCTGGGATTGGAAGAGGAAGATGAAGGAGGATCGAAGACTTCAATTGAAGATACAATTGGGAATGGCTCGAGTGTTGGGGCATCAATCCGAGTGGGAGGAAGCATTGGGGATCTATGAGATCGTGGAGGAGGAGGAGACGAGGATGACTGTGGCGGAAGGAGATGGAACTCTTATTGGAACTGAATCATCTTCTGGAGAGAGTAAGATCATTTTGGATATTCAGCACAGGCGAGCTCTCTGCCTCATTTACATGTCATCCGCATCCGCACCCTCATCAGGACCAAGAGAGAGGGGACGAGAGTTGGGGAGGGGGAGGCGGGATGAGGGCGTCCGACTCCTCGCTCACGTCTACCAAGAGCGCAAGAGGATATGGGGGGAGGAGTCTGAATGGAGTTTGAGGACCCTGAACAATCTTGCCCAAGGAGTGGAATCCCAAGGGAAATGGTGGAAGGCGGCGGGGCTGTATCAACAAGTTCATAAGACGTGGGAACGGAAGGGCGGGAAGGAGGATCCGGACACGATCCAGGCTCATCATAATCTTCAAGCTTTCATCCAACGGAGCAAGGAGAATCGTGGGAAACTCCTTACACTCCGCCATCATCACCATGACGACAAATTCCCTCGCATCTGATTTGATTTGGCCCTTTTCTGCCATCCCCCCAACTTTGTTTTGACTTTGACTTTTTGATATATGTATATGAGTCTTCCCCCTTTTCTCCAATCTAATTTTTCCATAAACATTATATCGTCTGTTAAGTTCACAAACGAGCTATAATTATTTTCCTTAATTACGTTGACCTGCTCCAAAGGTCAAACGGCTCAAGATGGAGTTTTGGGTCCTTGGACATTATTGTCTGCCATGACCTTTTCTGTCACCCTGATTTTTTTCACCATTTTACCCACAAAGACGGACGCAGTCGTCGCATTTCCACAAATTAAGGAAAATCGTTATAGTTCGTTTGTCAACTTAACAGACGATATGTACATTCAAAACTGTTCAAAAAAAAATGATTCAAAACTATATATCGTCTGTTAAGTTCAAAAACGTACTATAATTATTTTCCTTAATTTCGTTTGACCGAGGTTGACCTGTTCTGGAGGTCAAAGTATTAGAGATGGATCAAGCGACATTATTGTAGAGCAGGTCATGACGAACAATAATGTCGCTTGACCCAAAGCTCCATCTCTAATAATTTGACCTCCAGAGCAGGTCAACTCGGACAACCGAAATTAAGGGAAAAAAATTATAGTACGATTTTGAACTTAACAGACGACATATGCCTTCCATCAGTTTTCCTTTGGAAATATTTCTAAGATGTAAAACAAACAAAAATGTGGGGCGATTCAAATTTATATTCAGCATATGTAATTACCTATTATACTGTCCATTAATATAAAAATGATTTTTGACTTGATTTGGAGTTGGCGCGTAGTGAGGATGTGATGGGATGTCCTTGGAATTTGGAAGCGAAACCACAAGGTCAAAAGCGGTTTCGCTGCCAAATTTCAAATTCCAAGGACATCCCATCACATCTTCGCTGCGCGCCAACTTCAAAAAAAGTCAAAACTTATTTTGATACGGATGGACAGTATATATAATAATAATATATCGTATATACAAAATAAATAAAGTTAAAAATGGTTACTTGGTAACAATTTTGGGTCGTCATAAAGTGAAACACTTTGTTGGCTTCGAAAGCCGGAAGTTGTATATATATAGTGTTTCTTTTTTATATATCCGTCCACGTCTATTCTATATACCAAATGGAGAAAACCTGTATAGAAATTTTGGCACCCGAATGTGTGGAGGATCCGAGCCCGGTGTTTTGTGGACATAATACTGAATGATGAATTCCACACATGCACTGTGGCATCTATATAAAAATTGACCCACAGGAGCTAATGAATGGCGTTTGTCTTCAAGCGTTTTATATTATAAAACGCTTGAAGACAAACGTTTTGTAAAATGTGATGTATTTGAATTTCCTCATTTCCCGCCAATATACAGACAAACGTTTTAAGATTGTTTATTTTAATTCCCCTAAAGTGTGTGGCTATAATATATCGTCGGCTAAGTTCCATAACCGTGTATTGTATTATCATTTGGCCCTGGAAGGCGCATACTGCACGTTAGCATATGTATTATATGAACGCCCACGCAAATTCGCCTTCTGGGGCCAAATGATAATACACGGTTCATGGAACTTAGCCGACGATATATAGTTTGGTGTGAGAGAAAACAAAACTCTTCAGATTTAATTTCAACGTTTTCCTGTGTATAGTATATATATATATATACCTATCTTACAAATATTTATATCGAGGCATTTAAGTCTTGATATTATAAAGGCAAGGGAAAATGTAAAAAATAAAAGAAAGGTATACATACATATATGTATACAGGTAAAAAATGGTAAGAAGGGTCCCCCCCTATTTCATATCGGTTGTGTGTGCGTGTGGAGCTCTTAAAATAGACGAGCGCGGGATTATATATATATCTATATATATATATATAAGGACTTTTTTGTTTGCCACACAGTACACATCACACACACAGGAGAAATATATATAAGAGAGAGGAATAAAGAGGGGAAATCCACTCGGACTTGTTTTATCATCTATAATATCGTAACGTGTCGTTGCGTCCTAATTTACCTGTCAATTTCAATTTCCTGTCGGATTCTGCTGGTCTGCGTATATATATATACATATTGTATATATGTGCATACATGTGGTATGCACATCACCGATACATTTTGTTTAATGAATTTCCTGTTGGCCGTATTTTCCATCTCCGGCGTCCTCGCCTCCTCGCTTTTCCTACTCCTCGTCGAAGGGAAACCATCACCCAAAGGGACTACTAATTATAACAATGAGCAAAACAATGCTCCTCCTCCGAGTCTTCATGGTCAATTATCTGCTGCTAATTATAATAATACAAGAAACGACGCTGGCCATGGAAAATTACCGTGTAATCAAACCCGGCGCCCTGCGTACGTATATATATATATATATACAAAATTTCCTTCAAGAATCTCAAATTCCATCATAATTTGAATACCTATTTGTATATGTTTTGTAGATATTTGTATGGTATATTTTCTAGAATGAGGATGACGAGCGCGGACACGGACTCGGACAAGAAGGTGGAGTCGGATGATGCGGAGGAGGAGGCGGAGTTTGGGAATGGGAGTAGACGGGATTGGTGGATTGGATTCCTGGCCCTCACCACACTCGGTTTGTCCTCCTTCCTATTTTTAACATGCCTCTGCGTTTGTCTCTGTGCTGCCGTCCTGGGTGAGTCCCCCATTCTTTTTCCCTTCCTATATTTTGCAATTGCAATTGTGCAATTCCACATTATATCACAGCGGCGCTCTCAAATTTTTTATTTTGAACTTTTGAATTTTGAATTTTTGAATTTTTTTGAATTGGAGCATTATTCCCGCCCCGCCGTTTGGTCTCCTTAAATGTGTGTGTGTGCGTGTGTGTGTGTGTGTAATTTATATTTATTTTCATATAGGATTGATAAAACCGAGGATGAGTCCTTTGTCAGGGCCGGTTGAAGGGTTGGCCCTTCATCCCCTCATCCCACCACCCCTTATTCAAAATCCCCACTACAATCATCCTCATCCAAATCCAATTCATCAGGTAATATCAATTATATCCATTTACAATTACAATGGCGGGAAATCTAAATATATATATCGTTTGTTAAGTTTAAAAACGTACTATAATTATTTTCCTTAATTTCGTTTGACCGGGTTTGACCTGTTCTGGAGGTCAAAGTATGAGAGATGGAGCTTT
>JAIUND010004191.1:0-12819 GCA_034699125.1 Gisinianus flammeolus | reverse complement strand
ATGCCAAGGCTTCATCCCTGTGAGTTTCATCAAAATCGAAGGTGGTGGATTTTTCAGCCAAAGTGTGCGGTATCCTTAGCTGGGTTTCTTGCTGTAATTAAATAAGCATTAATACAAGAATCAATCTCATCTCTATAAAACTTTTCTCTCCCTTTCCTTTGCTCTTTCTCATCTTTTGAATTTCTTCTCCAACCGGAACCGGAATTCTTTGATGATTTATTAGAACTATCCATGGAATTTCTTCCCTTGTCGGAATTTTTACAGTCGTTCTCTTTCTCTTTTGCCGTGTGTTTCCCGGATTTTTTATTTTCTAAATCCGAGGAGTCCTTTCCCCTCTTTTTATTACTATTACTACTGCTATACTCTAAAAGAAATTTACCGAGCTATAGAGATTTCCAGAGGTTCGACTTCCATGCATCGTAACGTAAATTGTACACCTCAAAAGTGTCAAAATACATGAGAAAATGTGTGAAGAGTCTATATAATATCAACATGAATGATATTATTTGTGGTAAAAGCGTTTGGGGCAAAATTGCAATTGGGATTCCTACACCAAATGCTTCTATTTAGTCGCGTATATGTAAATGTAAATTTTACGGAATTTCGACTCACAATCACTTTATCCTTTATCCATACAATTTCAACATTATCAATAGCATTTTTGCATAGGAATTTACCCACTTTTATGAATTCGCGTCTATGGACTTTGCGTGAAGGCATAACCATGTTGCCTATGAACTATACCTACATGAACGCAAAATGTTCTTTTACAAAACAAATCTTAAATTTCAATGCATATTTTGTAATTTGTACGTGTATATTTACAAGTATCTATTTTATTTTTCACATTGTCTGTATTTTCATTTTCATGTATGTCTCTCTCGACTCTATACATTTCTCAAATGGCTAGATTCTTATCTCGAACAGACAACAAGCAGTTTGGATTTTATTCTCATTTCTCCTGGCCTGGAAGTTTGGATTTGTACAAAATATAAATTCAGCTTTGTGCCTAAATGCACTTTCATGTGAAATAAATCTAAATCAATATCAAATCCCATCAGCCATTAAATGTAATAACGAAAAACTATTTATGAGCATCGTACTCATTAAAATTTGCACAACTGAAAATGATGAAACCGAATGTAATATTAGTATGCTAAATACGATGAATATGTGGACCCATGAAAATATATGTCTAATACCAACAATCAGCTAGAATGTATGTAAACTGAATGTGAAAATTTAATCCAGTTAATTTAACTATTAAAAAAATGTATTTAAAAACGAATAATTGGTTACAGATACATAGAAATTATATTAAGGATATTCAATTATTCAAGTTTAATAATGAAAGTACTTAATGAGATTTTTTGATATATTTCGTAACTTAATTGATGAATTTTATATATCAAAGACACACAATAAATAAATATATATATATTATTAATCTTTCTATAATTTTTATAATAGATAACAGTAAATAACAACAAATGGTACGTACGAAATGCCATATACATATTATGGAGTCGACTCAAGAATGTTCTGATGTATCTTTCCAAAAGTATTTTTGTGTTGGTTTTATTCGTTTTCTTTTGATTTAGCGCTTAGAGTGCTCAGGATATTATTTTGCACAATTTGATTGATTGATTCTTTATTTTTTTGCTTTTGGATTGATTCATTTTATATTTGTTTGTTTTTCTTGTTTGTAATCATCTGAGGATTGTATTAATTAATGTAATTGACAGTCCTTCATCATTTGAAACACACATGGACACAGACACATGTAAAGAGTGAATCAATTTATTAGAAATGCTTTTGTTTTATTGAGTTCCAGTCGACAAAAGTGCCAAGAGACCACCAGCTGTTCCCACTGAGAGCACGTAATTCCTATTTATATAATAAAAAAAAGACATTACAATAATTAAATACTGACATTTTTACATCAATATGACTAGTGAGCTATCTAATTGTAATATTTCTTCCATCCAATATATACTTTTTTCTTTAAAGAGTGGGTCAGACTTTAAAAAAAGCAGCCAAAGAATAATTTTCATAATATTCAAACGGTAATTCCTTGTTATCATCATTCCCAGGTATATTTGCTTAGCTTGCGAATAGCCTATTCAATCTAACATGTATATTTCGAACGTACAAGTAGATAACTCTTATTCTTAAATTAATACGATGAAGAAAAACTTACACAGAGGGGGAGAATGAACGGAGAATGTAGAAACTTGCGAAAATAATTAAAGCCAAGAACAATGCATTATTGTAGAAAATAGAGAATGTGGTGGCTTCATAATCAGCAACTTCATTCTTCTTCCAGAGGATTCTGTACAAAAAAATAAACGGATATTTTACAGTTCAGTTAACAATTATTGGTAAAATATTACATAGTACTTAAATAACTTTTAATATTTTAAATGTATGTATTTGGGGAATTAAGGTCAGACTTTAAAAAAAGCAGCCAAAGAATAATTTTCATAATATTCAAACGGTAATTCCTTGTTATCATCATTCCCATTTCCCCATAATAATAACATCAAGCGACATATTGCGAGTTGTAATAAGCGTAACATATACTTTGACGAACTTGCAATAGCAATGACAATTATTATTGATATGCATTATACCTCTCATCCTTTTCCTTCTTGCTCATTTTCTTGTCATCAGCTAGTCGTTTGTTCATTTCCAATGTAACAGCTTCTTCTCTCTTCACAGCAACCTATAAAAAAACAAGTTGAACAGAACTTTTACTTTATGTACACACACATATTTAAATGATATGATCACGATGGTTCCTAACTACTAACTATACATTATAGTTTTTCCTACAAGTTAAAGTTCAGACTTTAAAAAAAGCAGCCACAGAATAATTTTCATAATATTCAAACGGTAATTCCGTGTTATTATCATTACCAAAGTATAATAAAATGACTTACATTTGATATTAAAAACTTTCTTCAATAATATTATAACAAAACTGACCTTATGCTTGAGGGAGAATTTGGTGTTCCTGTAAGCAAAAGCCATGAGCCATGTTGATGCAAGGGTCACCACGAGGAAAATTGGGGATGAAGTAATAATATCCATGAGATGTATTCTCCAAAACAACCCTATTAAAACATTAAATACAATAACATAATTAAAGAAATTGGGCATCCACAATCTAAATATGTACATACATTGTACAATAACAATTTGACAATGCACTCCTCATCACATATCAATATCAATACAACAAGTCTTTCAAAAACAAACATACGTCACATAGTAAAAAAAATTGTTCTTCTACCCACAAATAATAATAATTTGATAATTGTAATAGTTTTGATGGTAATAAAATGAATAAATATCGAGTTTACGAACATATGGGAATTGCCGACACGATGAATGCATTTCCGTAGAATAATGCATTTGATTTGGTGGAGACGTTACGAGAAAAGTCCTGGAGAAGCAGTTCCTCTTCACGAGTAAATTGTTTGTTCTTGGAAGACATAATTAATTAACTGTAATTCAATCAACACACAAACTTAACAAAATAATTGATCTAAAATCCAAAACCTAAATAAAATTGGATGGTGTCTGTCTTTTAAAGCGGCTTCTCAACTGTGAACTGTGGCTTTTTTTTCACTCTCTTTGTATTCAAATCCAGGCGCGAGAAAAAACCTCTGACGTGTTCGCAAAATCATTCCACGCGTCAAAAAAACTTCTCTCTAACAATTTCCAAAGGCTTTGAATGTATTCCACGCGTATATACTCATAGTCTAGTCAGATAACTGCAGTGTGCAGTTAAATATGTACACACATACCTTCCATACTATCCTGTCACTTTTATCCCACATAAAACAGCATCAGCCACATTCGCCTTGCAATGCAACATGCCTGGCCCATGTGTTTTTTATTCATTTCCTTACAAATAGGTACAATATTTATTACAAATCTTATTCATTTACTTGCAAGTAATTGAAATGCATTGAAATTATGTACTTCGTATTTCTCAGGCAATAGTAAACTTTCGGTAAATAACTGAAAACGCTGTGCATAAAGATCGACTTATCGTTAGCTTCAATCACTAATGTTTTATCATGATGCCCCAAAATGTTTCATTTGAACAATATTTATTATAGTCACAACTCACAACAAATCCCTATCTAAAAAGTAAAAGTCAATTTGGAACATCTGCCTAATGCAGCTGATCTTTGGGATGAGATGAAATCGTAAGGAAGTTAAATAAAAAATACTATAGTAAAGTTAAAATGAAGTATCTACATTGAGAATTTGAGGTGCATACCTACTTATTTATGTATTTAAGTATATGTAAGTGCATATTTAATCCTAGTTGAATTTACTACCTATTCATTGTTTGTTTTATCCTATATAGTATTAAGTATTTTCTTTTTAGTCCACTATAAACTCTCGTTAGTTTACCCTCCTATTTAAAATTTGAGATTAGAAACACACACAGTTGTCTCATTATTTTCCTGAGACTTTCCAGTCAAAATCTATATACTTATACGATTAAATATTATACCTATATATCGACACTGTATACACTGTATATCTTACACACAGACATATACATACATAGTTGAAAGTTAGTCTTCCTGTATGGATTCAATTGCTAGTTAGAGTTTCCCTTATTGATACGTTGACTCTTGAGTTCTTGACGAATTTCTTATTATTATTCCACAGACAAGAAAATGACGGATCGTTGGGATTTCAATCCGATGAGTCACTGTAGAAAGTTGATTTTCATTGTTCTTCTCTTGATCGGCATTATTCCGAGTGGATTGTCGGATGCGACTTGTTCAATGACAAAGTCCAATGGATTTAAATATGTGGATTTGAGCTACTCTATAGGGAATGATACAATTTTCTACCCTGGATCCAAAGGGTTTTCCCTCAGTAAGGATTTCGAAGGCTGGAAAAATAATGGATCTTATTGGTAAGTGTATTCATTCACTATATAATTGAAACTTCACAATTCATACATATTTCTAATTTTTTTTTTGCTGACCCTTAATTCTTCCATTCTGCTTTTTTCATTCCATCTTGCTTTTTGCATTATGCTTACAGCATAGCTGATAGAAAGTGCACAGTTCTAACAGAATAATATACTGTATATAGTATATATTATATATTATTATATAGGTACTCCAGTTTTAGTTTTTGCATGGGAGAGCATGGAGGGACTCATTTGGACGCTCCCTACCACTTCCATGAAAGGGGTTGGAAAGTGGATGAAATCCCAATGGATCGTTTAGTGGATATTCCAGCTTGTGTTATTAATGTTCAGCCCAAATTGAAAGAGACTGCGGATGGGGGGATGATGATGGAAGGCGACTACAAAGTCACTGTCGAGGACTTGATTCATCATGAACGGATATTTGAGACTCGGATTGAGACGGGGAGCCTCGTTCTCATACACACTGGATGGGGCAAACATTGGCCGGATAAAACTAAATATTTGGGATATGAACCAGGCGGGAATGGATCATTCACTCTTCGATTCCCCGGTATTTATAGGAAATGATATACAGACATACTTAAGTAAGTACAAAACAACTCGAATGTAGGTTATTATAATTGATATGGTTGTTGGTTGTTCACAGGGATATCTGAAGAGGCCATTAAATGGTTGTCTGAGGAGAGGCAAATTGTTGGATTGGGAATTGACAGCCCCAGTGTGGATCAAGGGCTGGACACGGTACGAAAAACAATGTTTCATATACTTTAATTGTAATTGTAATTTAATTGCGAAGTTTATAATTGTTTATAAACGCGTTTTTGATCTAGAATTACCCCGTTCATGTGTACGCTGCCTCTCGTCAAATTTATAATTTGGAGAATGTGGCCAATCTTCACTTGTTACTTCCACGAAAAGATGAAGGTTACTCGGGGTTTCCTTTTATGAAAAAACGGGATTTGACTCAACTCAGGGCTTTTGTTCTTCATATGAAAATAGTTGGCGGAACTGGAGCCTATGCGCGAATCCTCATTAAATTACCAGTCTCTTAAATTAATACTACCTATTATAGTTAAAACCTATACCTATATATATAAACACGTTTTTATTTTTGCTTTTGCATACAATTTATTCATTATGTTTTGGGATGGGAATTCCAAATGGCGATGACAATGAAATCGCGTTCACACAGCGTAAAGAAAATGCAAATTAATAATCCATTATTCAAAATCTGAACCCTCGGACAGAATCCGGCAGAATTCTTCAAGGCCGAGTCGATCTTGCTCATCGAATGTGTTAAAGACAGTCGAGTCCAGATCCAAAACTCCAATGACATCCTAAAAAAACATTTAACTACAATTAAATTAGAAATCAAAACATTCAGTGTGGAATAAAGTTTGTATACATATTAATGAGAGTTTATGTAGTGTTTTTCGGTTTTTTTGCGCGCACATCTCCAGATAAAACTGGAACGACAATCTCGGAATTGGATGCAGAAGAACAAGCGATGTGACCCTCGTATTCATGGACGTTCAACACAACTTGTGTCTCTCTCGTCTCCGCAGAAATTCCACACACTCCCCGACCAAACTTGATCTTTGTACACGCTACCTATATATACACCAAATATATAATAATTAATAATTGAAATCCCATATTATTTGATTAATTAAATGGAAATGGATAATGAGCCAAATTCCAAATTTACGATGTAGATATATTTAGTTCATAATTATTTAATTAAACGTATTTACATGGCCTTGGAATGGACCCAGGATAAGCCAATTGGGATTCTTCAGATCTTTCATATAAAAGCCAACCCAGAGGAGATTCTCCTTGTAAAAATCCAGAGTCCTCATCCCTTGATTCAGCAGTGATGACGCATTGGAAAAATTTGAAATCTATTTATATTCACAACATACGATAATTATCTTAGTCAGAATTTAGAATTTGAATCAAGAAATTCGTTATGTATATTGCTATTGGAAATTGGAAATTGAAATAAATAATGAAATAGATTGAGAAAATTGTAAAACTGTGTACCCAATTTCGCTGCCCTTCAATTAAATGCTTGAGATTACTGTTGATTTCCTTGTAGAATTCCTCTTTGGACAAATTCCCATCAAAATCGAAAACGAACATTTCTCCCTTCTCTCAAGTTCCACAACAGATAAGACACAGAAACTACAACTAAACTTTAAATGCCTTTAGATTCTGTTTATATGTATAGCGATAAAATTAATAGAGCGTCTGTCTGTGATGCTATGCACTCACACAATGTGAATGTACAATGTAAATGTCATTCTGTATATATACAGAAGTAGATTGAATTGCCATATGGGAATTCTCATTCATTTCATATATAGTTTTCCCCTTGAACTCTGTCAATTACAGTATTTAATCTGTGTGTGCAATGTGCAGGATTTGTGTTCGTTTTCGTTATACATAGTTATATAAATATGAGAGATGCGCAAAATGCCGATCTACAAGATAATAAAGGATTACAGGTTTACACACATCATTTTCAATTTTCAAATTTCAATCCTTGACAATTTATTTGCAATTTCCATACATATTGTCACATGAATGTTTTTAATATTATATTCCACATATTTTCCGTATGTATCTGTATTTCTCTTTTTCCCTCTACAAACTTGAGTTGAAAACAGAGAGAGCTTTGACTACAAACAAATTTGTGATTTGACTTCCACCGAAAAACAACGGTGGCTCGTCTTGATTGGTATTAGTTTGAAAAATGTAGTCGGAAGGCCAACTCCCATCCTCTATTTGAATTTTTAATAAAACTCGCAATTCTCCAGCGAGAACCGAACTTTTGACAGATTTACTCTCGAGGAGCCCGAGTTCATCCAGTGAGAGGATTCTCATGGCTAGATTTATTGACGAAATTCGTCTATGGACCGTAGAGGGATTTTGATTTTGATTTTGAATTTGAGCTGGAGAAAGAGAATAATCCATCAGGGAAGTTGAACTGTTAGTACTGAAATTGAATCCAAATCCACAGCCGAGTCTCTCCAAAATCCTTTCACAAAGTACATCCTTGAAAATGTTTTCAGCTTTTGGGCTGGCACTCACAGCTCGCGTTAACAAATAAAGGAAACCGTCTGGAGAAAATTCACCAGAACTAATAATCCATTGTGATTCTGATTCTTGTTTTTCGTGTGGAAATGAGTCTGACGATGAGTCTGAAGGAAAATTGTCATTACTACTGCTGCTACTGCTGGTTGTTGTTGTAGTTAAATATAGTTTTTGCTCGAGATACTCATAAAGGAAATCTTGGATGTCTTGAGTTCCATCGTCCAAGTCTAACTGATATAAAAGTCTCATTAAATGACAACACTCAATTGGATCTATTTCCATCGTCTCATCATAGAATTCCGTATCGGTTCCTTCGGTTTCGGATTCAGATGCTGACCCCTCCTGTAGAAATTTCTCAAAACGAGCCAGCATCTGAGTTTTCAGTATCCGAGCAACGAGTTTAGCGGGTTTTTCATGGAGATTCCCAGTTTCTAAGAGCACAGAAATGGCCAGGGAGCAAACATTACCAGTGACTTCACTATTCAATTTGGTTTGTTTGTAGAAATGAAAGTCTGTTAAACCGCTGGATGGTGTAATAAATTCTACAATCTCATTTAATTCATCTGCATTGAAATTTAAAACGGAGCTGGAAGATGACAAATTCAAATCCGAATTTGTTGTTTCGGAACCTGATTTGATGGATTTACTGGATTCCATTTCAGAATCCGAGGAATCCGACTCAAATTTCTCATTAAAATAATCCTCACACAAACTGTGCAGAATATCCAATGCGATGATGGACGTGAAAATTTCTTCGGATTTATGTTCTACAGAATTGTCCTCATCAGTTGTTTTTATTCCTCCTTTTCGTTTGTCTTCAATAAATCCTTGTTGATCTTGGACTTGACTGGAGAATCCTCGTTGGGAAATGTAAGACTTTTTCAAAAATGTCATACCTTTTTGAAATTGTTTCAGGATTTGTAGTGAGCTGGCTTCATTCCATTTCCGAGATGCACTCAAATTAAAATAACATTGTCGTCCTGCACTTCCCGTTTCTTTCCTGGAGGAGGAATTGTTGACGAGATCTTGAAGAATCTCTTCCATTTCACTGTATCAATTTCACTAAACTCTTAATTCAAATCCCAATTTAACAGCAGAGCACAACTACACACAACTTATCGCAAGCGTTTTAGAACATCCAGCAACACAACATTGAACCATTTACACGGCAAACTGATGGTGAGAAAGAAACGACACCAAAAAAGGAGGATGAGGAACACACAAAAATAATATATTACAATGAAAGGATTATTCTCATGATCATAATACATTCACATTGAAGGCATGAACTATGAAGCAAGTTTTTTGCCTGAAAGTTTTCCTTTTGCAATCCAGAAATCCCATGAATTGTTACAGTATGAAAAAATATTATTATCCTCCTCATCATCATCATTATTATTATTATTATTATTGCTAATGTGAAAAGCTCCTCTCAGCTGAAGTATATAAGATTCCTATACACGCAATGTATACAAACTAGAAGCATAGACTATGAAAGGAGTAAACAGCATAAAAGAAATATTGTTGTGCATGCGTCAAGGTCAAGAAATTTGTTTTTGTATGATCTGTGTGTGCGAGGAGAGATCAAGATTGTAGATTTGTTCTTGTAGATGGTCATTTGTCGTTTTATTACATTCTCTTTCAATTCCTTTTCCTCACAGCGTAATCACATCATCTTCATCCTTACTTACATATTCAAACCCAAGATAAAATAAAACTTTTGCATTCATTTTTTCCATGCTATTCTGGCGCATCTAATACATAGATGGTACAAGTACACATATATACACATGACGTATCAGCAATTCAGTATACATGGAATGCACACTACTCACTACTCTGTACTACACTCCATGTACATCAGAAAAATGATGTACATATTAATTAAATTATAATCTTAATCTGATATAAATGATAAACGAAAAAAAAAAACAAATGTGCATGGGATACTTGACTAGCTCTTATATAGTGTAATTATAATTAAATTGTATAAAAGCTAGTCAAGTATCCCATGCACATTTGTTTTTTTTTTTCGTTTATCATGTAAACGGTGTAATTATAATTAAATCTAATTATTGTTGTTCAAACTAGACATAACTACAGACATTTTACGCGACAATCCCCGGTAATTCACACAAATTACCAATTCAACACTTTTCCATCGTACTGAAGAAACTGTCCATTGTGAGTCTCGTTTAATTGTTCTAATAGTGTGACGATCCCTTCCGCACTGACTTCTGGCGTTAATGGTGCTTTGGGGCCTCCCATTTCGGTCTTCACCCAGCCCGGATGTACTGCGATTGAAATGATGTTGGATCTTTTGAATTCGACACTCAAGTTTTTTGTGGCAGCATTTGTAGCAGCCTAATTAAAATGTAAAATATTAAACGCTGACTCTCAAAACGTCATATTAACAAAAAAGTTAAGTAAAAAAAGAGTATGCCTATACATTCTGTAAATGCATTTACCTTCGAACATCGATATCCGTACATACCACCAGCGTCATTTCCACTAATTGATGCCATAATAGATGAAATGTTTACTATGGCGGCTCGACCTATGCCGCAAGGTTCTGATTTTAAATTCGAACTTGCTTTTTCTAATAGAGGAGCCAATGTCTGCAAGAAAAAATTAAATCATGCCACATTTATATGATATTTTGTTTACTAATTCAATTAGTCTAATCTGTCTAATTTTGATATGTAAATATGAACTTGCAAATTTTATCAATAACACGAAAATATCAAATGATGACTACTTTTTTTGATTAAACTAAATACCTGCGTAAGTAACAACGGGGCAATGAAATTGATTTCCATGTTGGTTTGCAGGGATTCATAACTGGTTTGACTCAATTTACCAAACTTGGCCGTTATTCCTGAAAATATTTAAAAAATATAAATCATATAAATGTATTTAAAACCTTTAGCTGCATATATTTATGTACATTGGGCAATTGTACATTTAAATTTTACATATCCGTCCAACCTGCATTATTAATCAGCAAATTTAAACCGTTTCCTCCAGTTGTGGCGTCTACAAGTTCAGCAGCTCCTTTATGCTTGTCATAGTCACCAATATCTGTGAAGATAAAACAAAAAAATCTTTTTTTTTATACCCAGGGTTACAACAACTTCCAAAGAATATTTAGAATAAAATAACAGTGACAAAAAGCAAATGCAATAATAATCGCGACGATTATTATTGTCTCCCTAATTAGTCTTCTTTATCTGAGCTGCTGCTTTTGGATCTCTGACCTCGTCTCTCAGAAATTGTCCCATTTTTTGCATTTCCGGCTCAGATTTTGAGACTTTCTACTACCAAAATCAAGACGATGTCGATACGGAATACAGATTTTGAAAAGGAAATAATAAAAATATTATGATCAGTCTACTCGACGGAATTATTTCAACTCTGGCCCTACGAAATGCCCAGACGGCTGGTCATCCTCTTGATAAATATATTTGGAACAATTTACTACATTATCCTGCTCATCAAGTCATTTTGGCTATCATCACACGACATTACCGGGAAAACTCTACACACACCTTGGTTCATTTTGGGTCTGAGTTCTCATATTACAGCCATGCTCGCTTTCGAGAGACAACGAAGAGAAGACTCATGGACCGAAGAAAAGAGTACAAGTGAGCGTTTATGGCAAGCAAGTCACATTCTCATGTACTTACAACTCACTTTGGGCTACGCACTCTCCGTGACAGCCAACTGGATTATCACATCCCAAATCCCTCAATATCTCTATATCATCTTCCTACTCTTGGCTATCCTACCCGGGCTTTTGTATCTATACTGTTTTGTTAAAGGATCAAGAGTCAATTCAAGAGGAGGGACTTGGCTCGTCTCGTGCATTCAAAAGTTGACACAAATTGCTGTGATAGTGAATATCATTGGGAATGTATATAATTCCGTAGTTACAGAGAATACACCGGGGAGAGGTGTGGGGATTCTAATGCTTGTTCATCTTCTATTTGTATCCCTTCCTAGAGATTATAAACTCGTACAGGAATTAAATTTCCTCCTTCCCTGTCTCATTTCTTTACTCATGATCTCAGCTGCGAGGGACTCAATTCGAAGGGAGGCATGGATCCTTAATGTTAATTTATATCAAGATTATCTTGGGCAATAATATATACATAGTTGGTTAGTTGGTCATTCGAAAATAAATAACTTTCTTCTCGTTTTACCCATTTGAATTGCCATTACATTCTTATTATTTTTTTCAACTTCCAGCAACTCCTGTCAAAATCAAACAATAACAATTAATTCAATATGCTACATAATTATGCATCATACGATTATTCTGTTTGAGTGTATTTGAAAATTTGAAGTGCAATTTAATTTTTTATGCATACCTGCCTGAGATTTCGCTGGATCTCGGTATGTGGCAAAAATAATTGTGGGGTTCAATCGCTTCAAAATCGAATTCAGTAAATGAAACCCGATCCCTCGATTAGCTCCAGTAAGGAATACAGAACCGACTTTTGATAACATTGTGAATTTTGAACAATTGAGTCAGTATTTACATACAAATTAACTTTAATCACGTCGACTAAACTTTTTTTCGAGTCGTCAAAATTTTGAAAAGAAATTTAAAATTTACAAGACCGCCGAATTTTGGTGGGAAATTTTCAAACTTTTGTCATCCAATTTTTTTTAACTGAGCAACTCCGGCTGTTAAAAAATACTGAAATATTCAAGTATTTTTGATTTGCATGAATTTGCATACACAGCTTCCT
>JAIUND010004190.1:0-12821 GCA_034699125.1 Gisinianus flammeolus | reverse complement strand
CCCTGGAAATTTAATTAATTAATATGACGGCTGTATAAAAGCTATAATATACAAGCCATTTCCATGTCTCTGCTTGTGGTATTTTGGCCAATAGCCGATTACAGATTCATCTCATATATGTACAATATATGAACGATTAAATCTCTTTCGACTTGTGCAAGACTTTTTTGCAATTTGTTAAAATTCAATGTAAAGAAAAATGAATTCCTTACTTTATTTCGAGTAATTTCACAGTTCCCAATGGGTTTATGATTGGCATCATACATAGTAAATTTATCTCCAGGAGCCACAACTTCCAATTCAAAACCAAATCCTTCCGGTCTAGAATCTGACCAGAAATAATTACTAAATAAAAACAGAATCACAGAGGAAAACACTTTTGAAAAATTGCCATTTCAACACAAAATTCCTGTGGACGATATATTGATGATGAGATTCTGAAACTCTCTCACCTGTTTCCATTTTTATCTCCATCGTTTGCCTTAAAAGTAATTCGTTTCCCGTATCCTTGACCCACCGACAATAGCTGAAGAGCGTGACCACCAAACAAATATTTGGACGTAGTCAAAGGTCGAACTCTATATAAAAAAATCATTTATTTATAGGTACAATATAGGAATGACAGTTTTCCCCCCCCTATTCTAATTAGAAATTAAACAATTTAAATATAATATGGAGTATGGACATAAGGTTCAAACTCCAAATCCTTTACCGATAGTGAAAACCAGGGACGATTCGAGGATGAACAATCAAACCGACAGTCGGAAATTCATGAGGCCTCAAACCTTCAATTTTATAACAAGCTGTCACTTCCTCGCTTGTGACCGTTGTCATTCGCCTTCGAAACGGCTTCACTCTCTTTGCAAAAACATTTTGATTTAATGGAGGCATTTTCTCTCAATTTATATTTAAAACTCTTCACTTTTTTTGCACTATATAATATTTAGGAAACTTGCTTTTCCGTATAAACGTTAAAAAAATTCTCAGTCGTCTATACGATTAAAAAAAACTATGTATGTTTTATGGAAATGTGTGGATTTTTTAGTAGAGTACAAAAACGGACACGGTGAAGTTGGCAGTTGACAATAGTTGACTGTACGCGTTAAGAAAAACTTGGACAAAATGTAAATTGAAATAATATAATGTGATATATAAATATATTAGATGTAAATTTTATAGATAGTTCCTTTAGAGTTGGACTTTAACCTTTACACACACGAAGACAAACAGAAAAGAAAGACAAAGACAGTTTTGAGAGGAGCTCCGATTTCAATTGATCCAAAGTTGAATTGACCTACAATCCACAATATTATTTGAATTAATATATATGTATGTAAACGATTTACAGTGAGTGGAACGATGAACGATGAACGATGAACGATGAACGATGAACGATGAACGATGAACGATGAACGAGACGACGAGAAATAAAATGTAAATGTACAACTATACTTGGAACTGGGAGCTGGTACAGAGTTTTTCTCTTTCTATATTTCTATTTTTCTATACAGATATCTGTAATATCAGGTACCTAATATGAATATGGATGTATGTACATATTTTCTGACTGATGACAATGACGAATGTGTGTTTCATCTGAATTAAGAAATCTAATCCGCTTCCCTTCCTTAATCTTACATCGTATCGTCAACTCTTGGCAAATATTTAATAACTGTAATATTATTATTATGTAAAGTATTTAAAAAAGTCTATCTATATGTATATCATCATATCATTTCACGAGCACGAGCTTCACGTTCTCAGTTTTCATTTTTCAGAGTGTCTCAGCATTTTTTATCGTTCATGAGAAGAAATGCAGTCATATAATAATATTCCTTTGTCTTTTGCCTCCATCATGTGTGTGCATGAAGTTTTTTTAGAGGATTCATTGACTCAAAGAAAATCATCCAGTAGGTATATAAAATTTTGTCAATGTTTTCAAATTTCAAATTTCAAATTTCAATTTATTAATCGAATGTCTCTCTACCTATATATCTTTATGTTGGAAGCGAAGTCTCCATTAAACACTCTCATTTCCTTATATGTATCTTGTTTCAACTTGTTTGTATTTACAGAGATTACACACATGACAAATATTCATGAGAGACTTTGCACTTTGTACACAGTACACACACTGTATTTCTATAAAGAATTTAATTCTTGACGTAATGTGTGTGTTTGATTATTGTCATTTTTTATGCTCGTGCTCTCTCGTGGATATGTGGATGATGAAAAATAGTAACGTTTTTAAATATATATGTATGTCAAGATTGTTGTGTCATCTGTAAAGCTTTGGTGTGTTTTTATTTGAAAGTGCTTGATTTTTTTGTATATTTATTGTATTATAGTTTACAAATATAAACGTGATAATATTTTAACATGATCAAACATCAAACTTTACAACAATTTACTATATTATAACTTTGTATTAGAAAAATATGTAGTTCAATACATATAACGATGAGAATTAGTGTGTATGACAAACGGCCACGATAAACGATTACTAAAAAATAAATATATATCGTATGTGTGAAAATGACATTTACTAACTGTGTATAAGATTATAACAACAATATAAACAGAAATTGGGGGGGTACAATTTTAATTTTTATTGATATGTGAGTGATTTGATTTGACTAGTCCGCCTTTTCATTTCCTTTTTTTTTCGAACTGATTCATTTTGTTGGTTCATTATGATTTAGAAACGGGTGCGTCGAGTTCAGCAGCACTTAAAGTTGTGGTGGTGACGGGGTAAGTAGTATGAAATAAGGAATAGTCTATAATTCTTTCTCCATTGGACATGGACTTTCCAGGAGTGTGAAGATTCTCAAAGCGATGTCCCCACTGAATCTCTGAAGGTAGAAATGAGGATCTGGCTTGAGCAGTGAGGCCAGTACTCTCCACAATCCCTTCCAATACCACAATGATTTCAAAGGATAAATTATGAATATTTAGATCCGATGGGGAAATATGATAGAGTGGACTGGAGCGATCAATGTAGTGAATCATTGTGGTGGGCCAGAATAATAATATCCGACCACCTTTGTCCTCATCACTCGTCACCTGTGTTTACGATTCATGATGGACAAAATTTACGATTTTACGAACAAGAACAAAAGAACAAACAAGTGAGAATTCCGTAAATATAAATATAAATATAAATATAAATATACAGATATAAATAGACATAGACAAGGGGATTATTATCGTAATTACCTTAATTTCCTCTTGATGAAAATTGATCACTTCGCCTTCGGCGGTCGTTTTTTTCCTGATGAGTTGAGCTCGAACATGAGCTTCGAGTAGATGACTCTTTGTTCGCATATCCGCGACCCGAAACATGAAAACAAGTTGGCCATTCCGTTGACAAATCACAGCTGATCGACTGAACATGAGCGTTGCATTTCTTTTCTTGGCTCGGGACATTTTGACAAACACTAAACCCACCATTAAACCCTCCAAAATCACACCCACAATTGATTGCATACCTATACATAGAATTGAAATCAACATGAAATTGACTATGTCTGCCAGAATTAACATGCAATTAACAAAGTTTGTAATTACTAATTAGCAGTATGTTATATGGAATTTATTAAATTACACATCATAATTATGGCTGAGCTACACTGATCACTCAGGTGGTAAAATCCGTAGCCTGTTACGAAATCCAAGAATACAAATAAAGCACATTAAAAAAAAACATTCAATATTCGTTAGTAATTAAGATAGTATAGTTTAGAAAATTGGGATTCTTTCTATACAGTGCTTTTAAGATTTAAGTACATACCCGTGGTGTGTTGGGTTTCGACGGAGAAAAGAAATGCAGAAGCAAAATTGTGGATGCCCGAAATGCAAGGTGACCACGTTTCTTCTCCATAATGTTCGAAATCTAAGTGAATACAAATGAAAACACATACACACATTTTAATATTTTTAATCCAATATTTTTTGCACAACATTTAAAATCAAAGAATTTAATTTTGACAGCAGTTATTTATATATAAATTTAGTATATTTACCTCCGTGAACGTACAAAATGAGATACCAGCCAAAAGCGAATAATGTCCACGAGCCAAAATATGTGAAACAGAAAGCAAAAAGAGTCCATCTCCATTTTACCTATATATAGGAAATTCAATCAAATGGAAATATCTCAATGAAAGGTAGCAAATTACTAATTCCACATTGCATATACATACATTTTTTATGAAAAAATCAAGGTTTTTTTGAACTGTACATACTTCCAGTAGAGATGTGAACATATCCTCCATGAATTTCATACGTTGACGTTCAACATTTCTTGTTTGTACTTTGCTATGTCCCGCTTTTGACAGTGAACGAGGAGGACTTTTCCTATATATATACACAAAACAATTATGTAAAAAAACTAAAATACAAATACAAATATTGTAACTGCCTAACTGCTCATATTTTTTTCCATATACAGATATTTTTGACGTGGTATAAATCCGTTTAATAATAATATTGTTTTACCCTCTTCTTCTTAATTCCCTCTGTAAATCCGAAGAGGAGGATAACTGGAGAGTTCCATAATTGATATTTGTCGCCGTCCCAGATGAACTACTACTCAAACTTTTCGGATCCGAAATCATGCTGACAACCGTCGAGGACTCCAAAACTCTATCCATGTTCGTCCCACCACCCCCACCACGTGACTCGATTTCAATTTCCACTGGAGAATGAGGATCCGAAGGCTCCTCACAAGGAACTTTACTATAATCAGAATCACACATTTTCAAATGTCAAATTTCAAAATTCAGATTTCAATTCGTAATTCATATATTTTCACAAACTAAATTATATATTTTTCCCGACAATAACGGTACACAGTTTTTCTGAATTAAATCCACAATTTCATTTCCCTCTCTATTTAAACAGCTAAAAAATGTAAGACACTGCTCTCAAGCTAAACACTAACAATAAAAGTTAGCATTTCTTTATTTCTTTAAGTACTTTTGCGGTTAGCAATATAATCAGAATCAGTCAAACAGTATACAAAACCCCAAAACCATGCACGATCACGATTTCACAATTGCACACAGCCATGCAAAAATATGTAAGTTATGGAAACTATATAAATGTGCGTGCTCATAATTTAACTTTAACCGAGTTGAGGATTCTAGATTGACGAGAGAGTTCATATAATATTATTATGTATTTACAATTATAATTGAGTTTAAGATCATTATGTATTTGTTTGTCATTTGTTTTCCCATGTTAGCTGTCTCAAAAGTAAAAGTCTCATTTCCTCACCTGCTACCATTCCGCATACAATAAGAAAGAACTTTAATCTCAGTTTCAGACATAAACGATTTCTATAGTCAGTATAGAAAAGAGAGAGAGAGAAAGAAGAGAATTCAATGCTCCTCAGATTTTCCTCTATTTCTGTTTGACAAGAACAAGAACAAAAGAACGTGAGTACACACTGCACTGGAGAGACGTTTGGAAGTTCACATTGTAGCTGATGTAAATGAATTTCCCATTGTGAATTCAACTATACTTAAATCTTAAAACTGACTGGATTCGAGAAATGTTTAATTTGTTTTAAATATGCGTCCTTATTTTTTTTCTTCACATTTGCAGTCTCTCATGCCAATCACTGTTCTATATATTCACAATGCAATTTTATGGGAATTTCTCACGTTTTTTTTTGTACAGTTTGTGTGTGTAGTTTGGAGTTTGTGAAAAATATAGAATAGCTAAATAAACTCGGAAGATGTGTGAATATACTGTTGAGATGTGAGATGTTTAGATTTGATAATGAATGACTGTGATTCCCATTTTAGTTTGACGTCATATAGTTTTAATTAACATTGCTTGAATTGTAGACTAAAAACAATAACTCATTTTGTATTTGTATTTACGAATATATGCGTAAAAACTCTTTGTCCAAATGTGATTACGATTTTGATATGGCGAATTAAAAGGCAAATTAGATAGACTTTAATTGCTCCTCAAAGCATTTAAATACTCACTTCACATAATAAAAAAAACTTAAAAGACTAAACATTTAACGTCAGCACACAATTTTATTGCAGACAAATCAATGTCAAAAGACGCGTCTACTGAAAATCGAGACGTCAGTTTTTCAAAATTTGAATTCGCACACGGTGAGTTCTTTTCTTCTTTTTTTTTGACAGTTTTTTCGGATTTGCGATCATTCAAAATGACTGCGAATTTCCCAGTTACACCGTTTTCAAAATCCTGTGTACACAATCCAGAATTTTCAACCTACACTAACGAGACAGTGTTAACAACTATATCATATCTCTGTATTCAACTCTACAATAATAATAATTATTATTACTATTACTATTCATTATGGGAATCACGCGAATATTTATTTCATGTTTTGTGCAATCGACAACACAAAAACATCAAAACAACTCAAAACGCTCTCATCCTCATAATATTTACAAAAATCCTTCGATCCCTGGAAAAAAAGCACACGCACACATATATGCAGACATCAAAAAACGAAATCCAAAATGATTATACAACGAAAAATAATTGAGATTTTCATACTCGTGACAATGAGATTTCATAATTTTTTTTGTCATCGTCATTCGGATTCTTTAAATGTTGTCTTTAATTGCGGATTCTGAATATTTGGATGCGACATGAATTATGTAAATAAATGGAGGGAATCTCTTAATGAGATTCTCATTGTGAAGCTGTAAATGACTATAGAACAGAACATAAATATACAATATATAATATATGTTGTACATTGACTGTGTGCATTTAAATTTAAATTAATTATCTTACCAAGCTGCGACGTTGGAGTTGAACTAAAACTGAAGCAATGTCGATTTATATTACTGCACCCAACTTTAATTGTTTTTAAATTGGAGATCTCACATCCAATTCTTCACTTCACACTTGACTACAACAAAAGATGAGTACTAAATTCCAATTCCAATTCCAACACACAACACAACACAAATTACAAATTGAAATGGCAGTCATAAAAACGAGTCTATACTTTCCCTGTACTTACAATTAGTTTAACTTGATATTTATTCATGGTATTGATATTGATATCAATTGGGATGTCAGTGTTATTAATATTATTATTATTATGGAGCTTGCAAACTGCACGGAGAGATTTGTCGTAATTTTCCATGTCTAAACTTTTTCTACCTATATACATTCACTTTTGGAAAACTTGGAAAAGTTTTTAGTCCTTCAATTATTGGAAAATTCCACACACGACACAAATAACTCTCAATTTAACAAAATTTATAATATAGTTCCAGTTTCAATTTCTCAAGAAAAATGTCATTCAATTAAATTATCTGTTCTGTACTTACACAAAATGTTGAGGATTGAGAACTATCTTATTCATAACAGTATATTTTCTCCCCCGTCAAAACAACTCTTCATTTATTTTGTGTATACAGACAAATAAGTATAGGAAAACGTTTACATATTTGACATTTTATCAGTGTGTCTAATTCTAATTGCAAGTCTCTCAGTTTCAAGTTACAAAGAGTTGAGAATGAAAAGAAAACATGTTTTTACTAGTTCGTTCTGTGTTGTTTTGTGTGTATGTTTGTGTGTGTGTGTATGTGTGTTATTCTGTATAGGTTTTATTTTCTTGTAATTGATAATGGACAGACTGCGATTGTAAATTGTACATATCTATGTATATGTATTTACGTATTTGTTGTCCTTATCAGGATTTTAAACACAACTCGTGTGGTTTCCCGAGGTTTGTGGTTCAGGGTCTCACTACATTCACTATCGATATCCACATTTTTCTATTTATCTGCACACTACTCTATAAAATCAAGACGAGGATAAGAAAGAGAGAACTTTTAAACATCAAATATAATAATATTATAATGGAAGGATAATAATAACTCGAGAGTTCGAGTTGACAGTGGACACTCGATACACATATATATTTATTTAACGTTGAAAAGTTGAGAACCTTCACCACCACGATAAATCCTATTTGGAGAGAGAAATTGAGATTTGCAAAGCTGGCAATAGCAATTGACAAAACTTGTGTCTCTTGATTTAACTATGATACAATTTGCAAACTGTGCTAATATCATTTAATTTACCACGTGTCTCCAATTCCAGTAGGATTAAATTGAACTCTCTCTCTCTCCTGCTTCTTCAGTCGTCACATGATAAGAAATAAGGGAAATAAGGTCGTCATTTTAATTCTTCAGCTGCTCCATATAGATTAAGATTAAATATAAACATATTGAAATTTATGTTTTTTTATATAATAGTCAGGGTAGAGAAATGTCAGGTGACTTTCATGTTCATATGTTTCATTACCATAATTAATCCTCTTCATATATTTCAGATGAATACGTGATTCTTGATTATGATTAAAGTATTAAAATTTACAGGCTGTCCACAATTAACAAATATTAAGCGTCTGTAACATGGGGATTTGGATTACGTAACTTTTCATTCAATTGTCAGATCTTCATATTTCCAGAGAGTGGTGGAAGAAATAATCAAAAAACTATTGTATATCTACTATTGTAATTTATTTGTGATGGCATATATAAGGAATTGACAAGTGAATAAAGAATTAATTGAGTAATGTGAGAGAATATGACGAAAAAAAAACAAACAATGAAATCAAATGATTTACAAATGAGTAACAACTTGAATATTCTCAGAATAATTCTCATGATTGAACTGAAGAGTTTTCACGATTTGCTCAGCAGTGAGAGGAGCATCCAATGAAATGTCCGTGTTTCGATGATTATCTCTGAGGAATGCTTTGATGGCATTTTGTCCAGCAAAGAATATAGAAGTACCCAAATAAATAGGTGGTTCACCAATGGCTTTGGAGGAATAGACAGCCCGTGGGTTTTTAGAATCCCGAAGTAAAGACTTTCATTTAAAAAAAACAACCGATTAATTCAAAATTTCAACAGGAATGGTCAAATTAAATACAAGTACACCGTACTCATATAGGAATTTGAACAACTTACCACATTAAATTCTTGAGGGATACTGGAAATTGTAGGGATTTTGTATGTGAGTGGGATTGTCGTGGTGAGTTCTCCTTTCTCCGAGAATTGTGTTTGCTCCAATGTGAACAAGCCCAATCCCTGAATGAATGCACCTTCAATCTGCCCCACATCTATCGCCGGATTTAAACTGTCTCCCACGTCCATCACAATGTCCGTTCGCAACACCTGAATTAATCAATTTAGTCAATATCCAATTCTTTAATTTAAATATCAACTCTTTTATAATTGCAGGTATAAATATAATAGTAAATTTATATACCGTTTGTTCACCCGTCACACAATTAATTTCTACTTCGGTGCACGCCACTCCAAATGTGAAGTAATTGACGATATTCGGGAAATCCAACTTGTTGAATCCAGTCGCACTCAAATTAACTCTGGCAAAAAAAGCCGTGAAAATCCAATTTTCCCAAGTCCCATTTGGATTCCCTGCTTTTATCCCTTCAAGTCGTCGATTGAGCTCTTCACAAGCAGCCTTTCATTTATATAAAAACAACAGATTAATACTAAATTCAAAATTTCATCAGTATAATCGTAAAAGTAAATACAATTTAAATATATGGATTTTAACTTACGATAACCGCAGGTGCATTGATATCTGTTGTATTACTCCCAGCGCTCACAATTGTATTGGGTATTTTATCCGTTGCTGTTGTTGCCACTAATAAATGATAATAATAAATAATAAATATATAATAATAATACCACGAATAAATAATATAATAATAATAATAAGAAATAATAAATACATAATAATAATACCACTAATCTTCTCAATTGGGATACCCAACACTCGACTGGCTATCTGGGCCAACTTTGTATGGATACCTAAAAAAACAAATTGTTATACATTGTACTTTTGTCATGGCACACGAGAGAGCTCCCTTCCAGTGCAAAGTAATTAGGGTTTTTCCCCCATCAAATTTCTTTTTCTGCAATCAGACTTTTCTAGCTATTCTGAAGTACTAATTAATGTGTTTTCGTTAGTCATAATTATAGTCTAATTAGTCATGTTGTTTGTACTATTTTCGGTCATGATAATAATAATAATAATAATAATACCTTGTCCCATCTCAATACCCGAATGATTGAGGCTAACTGAGCCATCCGAGTAAATCATGACCAGAGCTCCAGCTTGATTCATAAACGGAACTATGAGAAAAAACACAGATAAATCCACAAAGTTAGAATTATAGATTTTAAAATGCTTCACCCGTTAATTGTCCGTGTGATTGATTAATTTCTGACCAGGATATCCAATCCCTTGTGTGCAAGTGGTCACTGAAAGTCCTCTCTTGACAAATTTACTCGTCATATTAAAATCCTGGATGACTTTCATTCTCTCGCTCACATGTGCACTCGTCATCACTTCATCCCAGCAACGTCCAATAGTACAGTTCTCCATGAGAAAATTGCAATACTCAATAGTTTCACCCTCTTTAAATAAATGCATTTGACGAATCTGTGTTATCAGAATCAGAATCAGAATCAAAATTCAAAATCAAAATTCCAATTCGACTCAAAAAAAGTATATGTACAGAAAATCCATCATCTGCTTTTGTTCTTTAGTTTTATACCTCATTGGGATTTTTTCCTACTGATTCCGCCACTCGTTCCATAATACTTTCCATGATAAATGATGCTTGTGGTCCTCCAAATCCACGGAAAGCTGTATTCGATTGTAAATTGGTTTTACATGGTATTCCATGGAGATCCAAATTTCGGATATTGTACGCACACGCCACACTCCCCAAACAGACTTTCATTATGAAAACCGACATATCCAACGTTGGACCCGCATTTGAGAAAATCTTTGCAGAAATTGCATTAATCCTCCCATTTGAATTAAAACCCACTTTGTAGCGAGTTAAAAATTCGTGACGACCGCCAGTCGTCTGTGAATCCTGATCTCGAGGGATGACACAACGAACCGGGCAATTGTGCCTGTGGTTGAAAACATAAACAAAACCACATTAACCAAATTAAATATCTGTGTATACAGTGAAAAATTTGCCTATTGAGATTAAATTTACTTTGTTGCTGCTACCGCGACGACTGCTGCCAATTGACATGGTCGTGATTCTCGTCCCCCAAATCCACCACCAACCCTTTGACATGATACAAGGACTTTATTGGCAGAGACTCCGATTGCTTGAGCCACCAGGGATTGAACCATGGCAACAGCTTGGGAGGTCACCGATACGTTCACGCCTCCATCCTCTAATGGAGAAACACGAGCTCCCTGTGTCTCCAAGTAAAAGTGTTTCTGTCCCCCCGATCGAATTTCTCCTTCAATAATTGTCTCGGATTCTTCCAAACCTTTTTTTGTATCCCCGCTTTGAAGTGTGCTCTCTTCATGAAATGAGGAGTTCTCAATGGCTTGCTCAATACTGAAAATTGGGGTTTCTAGGTCATAGAGAATTCTTACTAAGCTCGCAGCTCTCCTTGCGATCAGAGAATCCTTTGCTACAATCATCCCAATGATTTGACCAACACTTGAGACACTTTCACCCTTGAAAATCTCTTCATCCTTTATATGCATGCCGTGTGCGTTCCGGGCACGTGGAATACTTGTAAAGTCGATGAAATCAATGACTCCGGATTGTTTAAGAGCTTCCTGGGGATCGATTAGCAGGATTTTCCCATTTGGTTCTGTACTGAGGACGAGACCTCCAAATAATTCATTGGACGATTGTGGGACATCGTCCAAAAAGATGGCTTCTCCAGTAGCATTTTTGAGGGCTGATAAATGAAGAGTCGGACGACCCACCAAGTCCATTATATTTTGATTTTCGGGGACGATTTGGAATAATTGTGAGGATTTCTTGGCCGTGTGACAACAGGGAGAATTCGATGATGAATTGATGGGATCGGGATCTTTATTTTCTTCACTGGAGTTCTTCCAGTGAGTTGCATCCGCAAAAAATTCGTAGATGACACTCGGAAGGATCAGTGTGATGTTTGGATCCAGAACTTCTACTTGGACTCCTTGTCCTTGAAAAAGTTTAGTGGTGAGATCACTCGCCAATTTTGCAGTGGACCAATTTCTATTTTAAAATAATTTAATCAATTGTACGTATATAGTTGGATTTAAATATTTTAAATGACATTTAAAATTATGTATAAGTAATTAAGTAATTAAGGAGTTAGTAAATAAAAAGTTCGCACTTGGTCGTCAAAACGGCTGTAGCTTTGTTGACTTGAATAATTTTCGGGAAGAGTTTCCCACCGAATACAAAACTTAAGGAGTTTATGGGGTCCCCGTCATTGACAAATGTGATTTTAGCAGCTGCATTCATCGTGGCACCATCGCCAAACTTTCTATTCGATCGCTTTGCAAACCAAAGGAATTCGTTCTGAGAGAGGAGAAAAAAATGGAGTATTTTACTGTTGAATTCTGCTTAAAGCATTTAAAAAAGTCTATAAAAGTCGACAGGTACCTTTTTTGTCAACGGAATCTCCATGCAAGTCAGAACTTCGGTGGGTTTTAAAGAAATTCCTCCAGATTCTCGGATGAGTTGAGAACTCAATTCAACTTTTCGACTTTCTTCTCCTGCAATGAAATCAAATTATGAAAAAAAAATCATTTTACTGTGTGTGACCGCGGATTTTGTATTTGGATTTTGGAGAAAGCGAAAGATTTCAAAGAGTATAGAATCTTGGGAAGAGGGGAACTCTTAAGAGTTTTGTGTGTAATTGAAATGAAGGATTCGAATTGGACGCGACACCCTGCAAGGATTATGAAAATCCTTGAACGGTCAATTCACGTGGTTTAGTTGCGGCTCAAAG
>JAIUND010004189.1:0-12824 GCA_034699125.1 Gisinianus flammeolus | reverse complement strand
TACACATGCGTATGTACAATGGGTACATGTAATGTGTATTCCTTTTGTTATAGCGTTCTTATATTATTATTATTACTCTTTAATGTATGTTTCATATAGTGGAGAACCACTATAGTGTATATGAAAATCCAGTCCCATGTGTTTTCACTATAGAGGAGCTTTCCTGTACATAGCTTTTTAAATGTGTACAAAAGTAACCCAGTACTCCAGTACCCCACTATGACAACAATATACCTATATATACTAGTACATGCCCATGACAATGACAATGAAAATCACATGATGGACGATTTACCGTTCGCATTAAGCCTATCCAAAAGTGAAGGGCTTTTTCTCATTATATACGATATTTGTGTGTATACATATTCGATATCTATATATATATATATATATCTATATACATATCCTTCACCATCACATACAAAGTCCAAATCCAAATCCAAATCCAAATCCAAAATCAACATTCACAATAAAGTTCTAAAAAAAAAGTACCCCTTCACTTTTTTGGGTGCACACACACACACACACGCACAGTGCACACACAGTAACATAGGGTATAAAAGCCCAGTGGAAAATATGACAGTTCATCATTCTCAACTCCCATTTCCGTCCTCGTACACCATCTTTTCGTCTCTTTTGACCACACACACACACTTCATTTACATTTCTCATCACACAAAAAAGTCTTCATTTCCAGCAGCAGGATGAAATTCACACTCATCGTCCTCTTGGCCTTTGGGCTCCTTTTCATTTCCGGTAAGAATTCTCTCTCTCGACGACTGATTTTTTTTTTTTGACTTTTGACTTTTTTTATTCGAGCTCCTTCATTTTTTCCACACATGCACATGATGAAGGTTTTTATAAATATATATATGAATAAACGTTTGTGTGTGTGTGAGGGGGGGGGGGAAGAGATTTGAAACTTGAATTTCCAATTCAAAATTGCATGTTTTTTTTTCTTTTTTGTGATTTTGGATTTTCCTGTGTGGACACATGCACAGACCTGACGATGGGGGAAGAAGAGTCATTGGTGGCGCCAGAAGCGGTCGTGGCTCCGGAGGATGTCGGGATTCTGTCATCTTCACCAGTGGAATTGGATGCGGCTGCGACGACGCTGGTGGATGATAAGGACCCCTGTAAATGTTGGGCCGGGTACTGGAAGTCCTACTCGTCGAATTCCCCGTCCACCGCCTTGGGTCTGTCCGACTATGATTGCATCAAGCTGGGCACACTCAAACCAAAGCCTGGAAAGCCATACAACCTGAACAAATGCTACTGCTATCTCCCACGATTGTATGTGAGCAAATCCTCGGTCAAGTACACCGCATCGGAACTACAAGCTCGAGTGGTCGTTCTCCAGTCCACCTGCAGATCCGTTGGCGGGACAGGTGATGCGGAGTGTCGGGGTACTTGTGACATTAGAGTCATCAACTATTACAACAATGAGAATGTGAAGGACATCAAAGGACTTTCTTGTAAATGCATTCAGAACTCGAATGATAATAAAAAGAATAAGATTTGTGGTTGCTATACAAATGGGAAGGATGATATTACTGGGGTATTTAGTGGGGACACGATCACCTCCGCCGTCGCCTCCCAAACCAAATATTATTTGCCCAGAGTCTTTTTGAGTAATTGTCCACCCGGGAAGTTTTGTAATTACAATGGGAATGATGACGCGGCCGCCGTCGTCGTCCTCGACGATCCCTCTCCTGCTATAATTGAACCCGCCCCACCACAACCACAACCACAATAATTATATATATATATACATTATCTTTTATTATTTACATATATATATATATATATATATATATATATTGATGAAGATTCCTCATTTTCCGATTCAAATTCTATATATATATATATAATCAAATGATTTTTCCCTCCTATTTTTTTTATGAGTAATACTTATATATATATAATATATATTAATATTAATTAATATTCTCACATTTCCACATTTCGTTTAATTTTGTGTGTTTTGTTTTGTATGATTGATTTGTTGAACCATGATAAGGATTTTAATGATTCTTGATGATGATATATATATGATATGATATGAGGAATTGAGTAATATTGTGAGACACACAGGAATTAATTGAATTTTTGATTGGATTTTGACTTTGAGATTTATTACGAATAAAATTAATATGAACCCCATGCACACATTTTGATGGTAACTTGTTTGTTTTTAAAATTCCTCGTGTTTTTCTCCTTTTCTTTTCACATTGTCCTATATAATATTAAGTATTAACATAATATGTTATATATATATACATATATACCTGTGGATAAAAAAACGAGCGTAAAAAACAATTTCCTCATGGCATTTCGGAATTCGTGACATATACATATTTGGAACACAGGTTTTGAATGTGGAGAGAATGGTATATAATATATAGAAAAGATATATATATATATATATATATCGTCTGTTAAGTTCACAAAGGAACTATAACGATTTTCCTTAATTTGCGGAAATGCTATTACGACTGCGTCCGTCTTTGTGGGTAAAATTGTGAAAAACTTCAGGGTGACAGAAAAGGTCATGGCAGAAAATAATGTCGAAGGACCCACAGCTCCATCTCCAGCCGTTTGATCTTTGGAGCACAGGTCAACGAAATTAAGGAAAATAATCATAGTTCGTTTGTGAACTTAACAGACGATATATACTGGAAATATTATATATATATTTCCCGTCGCGTCGCCAGCACATAAAAATTCGTGTGTGTGTGAGTCAAAATATATCTGTGGATTATATAATTATAGGTAAATATGTATAGATTTGTGTGGAAAATCGGTATATATGTACATGTATCTATGTGATTGGATGAATCGTGCAGGCCGTTGCATTTTGTAAATACAGGAGCTTCGACGGAAATAAGTGTATGCGTAGTACATATTCAAGAGATACATTGACATAATTTCAAGTTGGTCACTCTTGTGGTATAGAAAATAAAGGCACTCAATATTTTGAAATGTCAGAAAAACGTAAAGTTGACAACATTTTCATGGCACGTTTTTTTAATCCCGTTCAGAGGATACTGAACTGGGATTGACAAAAGTCCAGTGAGGGAATGTTGTGGTATAGCAGTAACTTGTGCAGGGGTCAGACTGGGGTCAAGTTGATTTGACTTGGGTAGATTGGACTTGGAAGGTCACACGTCGTGAAAACGAACTCGTCAACACTTAATGTTTGCAAGAAAGTGCAAAACTCAGGGAAATCCGGGCACAGGGCCAAAACGTACATACGTGTCACGGAGGTCATAAGTCTAGGTAGTCAGGGCACATAGCCAATAGCATGCACGTTTGTACATGTTCATGGAAAAAATTAGTAATTTCTTGAAATTTTTTGATTTTTGATTTTCCTTCAGTTTTTTGAGTCCGAGTTGCATTCTGCCATCCTAATTTTAATATACTTAATGACGTCCAATTCTTTTGAGACTTGTAGCAGTAAGAGGTGATAAGTCGTAGTGTACTGTGAATATCAAGAATTGGCTGAATTCTCAAAGGCTTAGAGACAGGAGGAGGGAACTTTCAAAAAATGTCGGTCCGGAAACGCCTGAAATTTCAAAATTTCGACATTTTATTTGAAGGGTACGGAGCCCGTCGAGTCCCAAAGGACACATGCACTAAACGTGTTGCTGACTACGTTTGTTAACGGGAATAACAAAGATTGATGTTTTTGATGACTTTCTCCACAATAAAGGTTTTTAATCTTTCAATTTTATATGGACGGAAAGAGCTTGAAAAAAGAGTAGCGAATTGATCTGGAATAATAAATTGAATTGGTTGATGATGAAGTTGAGAGCTGGCTCGAATTAAATACTTAACAATAATTTATTATTTAGGCCCGATTCCTATCTAATTAAGCTTTAATTTTGCTTGAACCCTTACGCAACAATTACACGTTAGTAATTTGCAATTGGTTTTTACAATGAGAATAATAAGTAAGCCGGCAAGGATGAGAAAGATCATTTTCTTTAAAATACTCGTATTTTATTTTCTATCCTTAAACCTAACTTAACCTATTTGACAATTTGATTTTTAGGGAAAAATCAGGACGATTTATTTGATGTGTTACATGTCCAAGTTTCCCTGTGAGAATAAATCTTGGTTGCGGCGATTTCTTGTGTGTTGAGTTTCTGTTGCTTGTAAATATCTTCATATCTAAATTTTCATGTCCAGCTCTGATTGGGAGATGAAAATGGCAACTTTAGTACGACGAAAATGTTATCATATCTGGTCAAGGACGATTTTTCATATAGATACATTTAACCTAGCATTTCATATTACGAATTTCATTTCATAACTAAATTTATCTCATAGGTAAATCCTTATCTCGTTTGACCCGAGAAAAATATACTTCCTTATACAAAGGAAAAAATCATGCGACTTTTACATATGTATATTACTGATAACCAAATAGCTAGTAAATAATATATTTCTCTCGCAGGAGAATTAACTAAAAAGTTCAAACTCGTGTTTGACTTTATTTCTTCTCAACTAAACTAAAATAAATATGACAAGGAAATGTCTCTCAACTGAGAGAAAAAATTAAGTAAATAATTTTACGAAGAATATTGAGAATTTCCTCTACATTTCTTAGCCTATATTTAATGTGTAAAATAAATAATGAAGGCAAAATTATTGTGTACATTTCCTGCTTCATTTCCTATAGAATTCATCTCAATTAATCATAATTTCATGTATTTTATAGGCATCATCATTTTACTTCCAACAACGTTCGAGATTCATAATATTATTTTCCTTCTAGTATTCCTGTGTTCGAAGTGGAAATTAGTTGCACGATTCATCCAATCACATAGATATATGCATATTTGAATGGTCACTTTTTTTTATTCAGCTTTTTGTACACTGTCCGTATATTTATATATAAGTACATATACCCCTTCACATTTGCTATAGATGGATTTTTGGTCCGTCCACAGGGTATATAAAAGTCGAGTGTGAACGCACGACAAGTTTATATCATATGAGGTTGTGGATAAGAAAACCCGCCGAATACCAGTATCTATATATGTAGAAGTGAATAAGAAAACTAGCCGGAGACTGCGGTTTCTAGAAGTCGATATATTTGAGTTTGATTGTCGAGCACAATTTAACAGCGACACGCGCGCGTAAGCTCCGTTTGAATGAAACGGTTTCATTGAATTTGAATTTGAATTTCAGAGATTTCCTTGAACTCTGCTATATTTCATTATACAATTTTGAGTGAGTCCTCTAGCAGCAATTTCATTAACGTTGTTTTCCACTTTGGCCACTCACTCCTCCGGAAAATCACTTTAATTAAAACTTAATTCAAATTAAATATTTGCAATTATTTTACAAATTTCTTACTTGTCCTATAAAATATCCCATGTTTTTCTGCATATTAATATGCAAAAAAGTGAAAACCAGTCTTCGGCGTGTTTTCTTATTCATAACCTCATATAACGAATTTAAAAATTCCCATTCACGAATATTTTATCTCATCTTCCTCGTATTGGCCTGTGTGTGTGGGCAGCTCCATTTCATTTCTGTGGTAGTATGCAAGGACTTTTTTTTGTCAACTTTTTGGACTTATATATAAATGATTTCATTGTCAATTGAACATTGACAATTGAAAATTGGCCATTTGACTCGAAACTTCTGCCATTTTATTGCTACTGCGTAGGATGTGAAGGACCAAACAATGATAATTTACTTTAATTTTTTCTGATTCCCAAGGATTTCTTTACATTATATTTGTTTCTTTATACTTACTCATTTCCAGGTTTTTTCATTAATTGAGTAATATGAGAGATGGATTTGAATTTTTTGTTTTGGTGATGCACACATGTTCTATAAATGACTTTTGATTTATAATACATTCAGATTGATTTTTGATTTCTTTGAAAATTATGAACCACATTTTCAGTTCCTCTGATCTGTTTAAAATAAATTCTCCTCACCGTTTTCCAAAGGATTTTGAATTTTTTTTTCCTTCATATATATGTATATATATGTATTACGCTAATTTTTTGTCATTCATATAAAATTCGCGATAGGGAAAATCTCTCTAAAATAAAGTATTGTATTGTATTTTGACAAGGGTTCGATCCCGCGGGGAATGGAAATCTTAAGGAAAACGGCCTTCACAATTCAAAATTCAATTATGTTTGATTATATATATATATACCTATAGTTTGCCAACAATTCTTTTCAGCCGGTGCAGAATTCCCATCTTGGAAATGTGGTTTGCACTCTAATTAATCAAAATTGAATTCCCCGGGCATTTTACTTTCCTTCGAATCTCTTCCGTTTTCCAAGGATTTCTGTCAGGATTTAATTTATAGTTTAATTATCTCCAATTAGAATGCAATAAAGCATTTTTTTTATATGTATGGGGAATTGGAAAAGAAAGAAATCCTGAGCGGAAGAACAAAGGAAATTTATTATGCTTAAAATTATATAGTAAAAGAAGTCCTGTGTTGGTTACATCAATTACATTTTTGAAATTGGCGGTTTGTCCTTGAGCATTCTGTTCATGAGCTCGTCATTTAATTACTCGCCACATTTCCGTTCTCTTTTGACTGTTGAGGAGCTCAAAAGATGTACTTAAAGTAATATATACAATAATTGTTTTGATTTAATTTCATTAAGCGCTCTCGCTCGCACAGGATCCGGATTTTTGAAGCGGAATAACACGCAGGAAATAAAGTCAAAAACTTACACAAAACAAAAAAGGGAAATTCAAACAAATGGAGGTCGTGACCAAGGGATTTTTGGAGAAGGTTTTCTCGGAGCGAATCCAGGATTTCACGGTGAATGCGGGCTCGAATGTGGGGGATAATTTCATGAGCAACCTCTACACCATCGATGTGACTTTCCCGCTCGATTCCGGGCGAGAGAAAGTGTACGCCCTCTTAAAAACATGGCCCCTGAAGCCAGCTACACAGTTCATCGTCTCCACCACCAATATGCTCTTCAAAGAGCTCCGGATTTATGACACGTTCATTCCGGAATTGATCCGATTCCAAAGGGATCTCCTCGGTTATAACGAGGATCAAATCCTTCACCCGCCATTCCCAGACTTAATTTACGGGACCACCATTGACTATTCAAATGTACATGCAAATGCAAATGCAAATTTGACGACTCAAACTGATCAGAATCCGGTGGTTGCGGTTGCGGTTGAGTCCGCATCGGAAGAGGCAACAGTTTTGGTGGATCCACTCGCGAATTGTGTGATGATGCCGGATTTGAGGAAAACTGGTGGATTTCGGCTGGCAAATCGACTCGTGGGCTTTGATTTGCCTCATTGTAAATTGGTGGTGGAGGCGCAGGCGCGCGTTCATGCTTTGAGTTGGGCGTACAAATCCCTGACAGGGACGAAGAGCCTTCCTCAAAAATACCCGTTCCTTCATGGGAGCGTCTTTGATCATTTGGGAAAGACGCTTCTTGAGAGCATGAAAGATGCAAATTTTTCCAATTTCCAAAAGTCCCTGGAGCAATTGGGAGAGGAGGAGAAAGACAAATCGGAACTTTTGGAGGGTTTGGAGGGATTTAGGAAGATTTCCCTGGATGTTATCGCCCTTTATATGAGTGATGATTGGGAAGTTTCCGAGCCAGGCGTGAACAAGGATACCATTTTGAGGATTCCCGGCGTCAAAAGGGACAATGAAGGTAAGAAAAATTGGAACTTTTTACTATATACCGTCTGTTAAGTTCAAAAAAGGACGATAATTATTTTCCTTAATTTCGTTTGACCGGGGTTGACCTACGCTGGAGGTCAAAGTATTAGAGATGGAGCGTTGGATCAAGCGACATTGTTGTAGGGCAGGTCATGAGGGACAATAATATCGCTTGATCCAAAGCTCCATCTCTAATACTTTGACCTCCTGAGCAGGTCAACCCCGGTCAAACGAAATTAAGGAAAATGATTATCGTCCTTTTTTGAACTTAACAGACTATATGTATATGTTCAACGCGGAAATTGTTGCACAACAAACATTGGACCTTTTCCCCCGAATAGAGCAAATGTGGACCTTTTTTTATGCCAAATGAAGTATTGCGATAAATCGCAAGTTTTTCCTCTTTTAAACAAGAAAATGTGGACTCTTTTCGTGTTCATCAGATGTAATTGGACCTAATTTGACTCTTTATCAATTTAATTTGGGATTTGTTTTTGTTTTTGTTCAAAAAAGAAAATCGGACCTTTTTTTCGCCAAATTCATGTAAATTGGACCTTTCTTTCTGTTGAACAAAACACTTGGACGTTTTCTCTCTAGTTAACAAACAAATCAGACCTTTTCCCATATTTAATAAAAAAAATAGGACCCTTTTCACTACAACAAGGAAATTTTAACCTTTTTTGTCTGTGTGGTCTTGAAAAATAATTAGACCTCTTTTCTTTCTAAATCAAAGAATTTGAACTTTTTTGTTATAATAGAAAATCGGACAGTTTTTCTCTTGAAACAAGAAAATTTGGACCTTTTTTCTGGTCAATAAAGACATTTGATCATTTTTCTTGCTCCATGAAGACAATCGAACGTTTTTTTCCTTGTTCAACAAAGATATCTTGTTATATTTTCTGTTCATCAATGAAATTTGGAAAATATATATACTTCAGAATGGTCAAAAGTGAAAGTTTGTTCATGAAATTGTGTCTTTAAAATATGGTGTGTAGCTCCTTGGTTGGTGTTTCTTCATGGAGATTCTTGGCTCAATAATTTCTTGTTCCGCTACGACGAGAAAGGAGTGGTCCAAGAGGTCAAGTTAGTTGACCTCCAGGCATGCAAAGAAGGGGATCCAATGGTGGACCTGACCTATTCCATCTACACCAGCACCACGTCCGACTTCCGCAGTGCTCATTTGAAGGATCTTCTCCAATCGTATTTGAATGAGTTCCTCCGGATTTGCAAGCATTTCGGGGTGAAACCACTTCCGGATTTTACGCTGGCGGAGCTCGAGCGGAGATTTCATCGAGCTAAAATATTTGGACTGTTCATGGCCATCCTGACACTCAACCTGTTTTTGAACGATGCGAATGCCGATGCGGATGCGGATACCAAAGATACTACTTTAACATCAACATCAACTTGTGCTTCAGCAGATCCTGATGATGACACCGATGGTAATGCGGGTGAAAAAAAAAACGAGAGGACAGCCGGCGAGGACTTGATGAAGGATATTGCTCAAGGCACTCGGAATGTGAGCGGAGGGAAACTATTTCAAGAGCGGGCCCTTGACATTATTCGAGAGCTTCATGGTCAAGGCATCATTTAATTCCCCGTTATTTAAGCTTACCGCCTTTCAATTTCAATTGAAATCTGTGTGCCGTGCAGGCCACAGTTTTTAAGGTCATGATAAAAAGTATTCTAGTTTGTTTGTGCACGCATGCACGCACGTCAAAAAAACACATTTTCTTTTTCTGTAAGCTATATATATATTATATAATAAACAATTAACAATAGAGTTTGGTAAACTCGTCTTAAAAAGGAAATCATAAATATTTTGGTGGGAATTTTTAAATTCATTTTGGTTATGTTAACTTTTGGAATTTTAAAAACTCCCACGAAAATATTTACGATTTCCTTTTTACGACGGCTTTACCAAACTCTCTAATATATACAAAAAAACTTGGAAATGTCGTGCCTTTTTTATATATTGTAGTCAGTTTTTTTCAATGAAGTTTCCAAAGGAAAGGAAAAATGTACAAAAGGAATAAACAAGAAGAAAATAGAAAAGGAAAAGGAAAAAGAAAAAGAGCCACACACACACGATGAGATTGCAATTGACATTGAGATTTGACTCCAATTAATTAAACAAAAATATTTAGTTTTTCGTTAATCAATATATTTGGAATCGGAATTTGGCGCTCAATTATATATTTCTGATTTATTTTTGTATATTATAGTTGAATAGTAAGATTTATTAATATATTATTATTAATACATTATTTGTATATATTCAAATAAGGCGCTCCATCCAGCTTTTGACGTCAATGTAATAACTTCCTCGCGCCCTATAAACAGAATACACACAGATACATACATAAATATCGTAAATGGCGGGAATTTTGATAAAGTGGAATTGTTTTTTGAGGTGTGTTTGTGCGTAATATATATTATTATTATTATATTATATTATATTATTATAGTATTATTATTATTATATATATACCGGCGATCGGCGTGTTCTCCCAAAATGGCTTCATTCCCGCTGTCTTTCGTACATGCGCACTGCCCGGATTTAAATTTTACATAACTTGTACACAAACAGCATCGAAGTCGCTCACCAATGGATCCAATGGACTTGGCAAAGAGTATGTGCGCCATCGCGTGACCGCAACCCGCTTTGTTTTGTTTTCAATTTTATAACATCACACAGCACACACACATAGTATATTTATTTATTTGGGGGGGAAACTTTGAAATTTTAATGTTGTTTTTCTTTTGATGTAATTTAATGTGTAATTCGGTACAATAAATATACAAAAAGTTATATACCGGCATTGATGATGTCCTGAGCGACATCCGAACCCACACTGGAATTCCCGCGACAACTCCCTTGCGCCATGACCCCGCCCCCGCCACTTGGAATAAAATCTACAATACAAAATACAATGAACAGTTCAAAAATTTTAAAATCCCGCCCATATTTACACCTAATATATATAAGTATGTACATTTTTTAAAAAAATAAATTGAAACCAGCATGTCCAATTTGCCCCCATTTCCCAAAACCCCCGGCATCCGTGTGAATTACATCCACGAATTGTGCATCGGCTATTGTTAAAGGTCGCCCCAGGGCTTTTGAGTAAAAAAGCGGGCCCGCTAAATTCAAAATTTAAAATTCAAAAATTTAAATATTTTGAAAAATAAATAAAAACTATTATAATAAAACCCCATTTCTCCCAATTTTGTTTGAACATTCGGATTTTACCTGGGTCAAGACCTAAAAAAAGAACAGGAAACGAAACAAATTGTAATACAATATTTAAAAATCCCACCATTTAAAAAACATATATCGTCTGCTAAGTTCACAAACGAACTATAACGATTTTCCTTAATTTGCGGAAATGCTATTATTACTAACTGCGTCCGCGTCTTTGTGGGTAAAATTGTGAAAAAATTCAGGGTGACAGAAAAGGTCATGGCCGACAATAATGTCGTAGGACCCACAGCTCCATCTCCAGCCATTTGACCTTTGCAGCAGGTCAAACGAAATTAAGGAAAATAATTATAGTTCCTTTGTGAACTTAACAGACGATACATGCATATTTTTGTAATTTGAAACTGTGTGTGAACATCAGTGGTGGGGAAATTCAAAATTCAAAATAATCCGACGACTACCAGAAATCCTTGAGATGGCTGTTCCATACTTTTGGAGTAAATAATTTCCCGCGAGCCCGGAAATGTGACTCCCCAAACTGTGTCCAATCAGATGAATCAAGTCCAGACGAGTTTTCTTCTGCTCAATGAGGAATTGAAGGAGTTGACCCAGTATTTTGCCAACAATCGGGACGTTCCTTACAGACGCTGTGATGTAACCCGCCGGGATTTCGGCCAAACTTTTATCCGTGAAAGCCAATTTCTGCCAGTTCACCACCAAAATATTCTGACTCAAAATTCCGCCTTTGACAATGTCCTCCTTTAAGTAAGCTGAAACAATTTCAAATTTCAAATCTCCCGCGCGCATCACATTTAAATTTCCATATAAAACATCTTAAAGCGTCTTTATATATATACCGTCTTTAACATTTTGGGGATAGTCCGCGTCCGCACTGCTTGTAAATCCATGTGTTAAAACTTTCAAAGGTTTATCCGGTTGGATATTCGAGCTCAAAAGGAGCGCCACGTCATTCAAGCGGATGGATTTGAAATCCGCGAAATCCTTGAGATTGTTGTAGAGGCGGAATTTGACTTCATCCCCATCGCTCAAGGCAGACTCTGGATGTTCTTTTTCCTTTTGAAAGGCTTTGTCAATGACACTGGAGAATTTGGCGGGGAGAGAATTGAGCACTAATTGTTTTTGAGCGTTCCAATCTTTGGGTTTAAAGAAATTCTGGATTGCGGCGGCAGGGGCGGGTTTGGCGGCTTTAAAAGCCTGGTATGCAGCCTCAAATCCCGGCTTTTTGACCATAGGAATCGAATTAAATACAGAGGAGAAAATGAGGACCAATGTCCAGGACACGAATGCCATCATTTTACCCGGATTTTGAGGAGCCATATATTTGAATAATCAAAATCCGAATTGTGATGGAGTTTCAAAAATTCAAGCACAGACAAAAAGGCAAAAAAAGACAGGCAATTTAATAAAGGATTTACAAGTGGAAAATATATATTGGAATTTTTTATTCGGATTTAATTGCCACATTTTTATTTTTTATTTTTTATAGCCCACTTATCTTATTCAAGTTTATTGTCAAATACTCAAATATTCAAGGCAAATTGAATTTTGACAAACAAAGCAAAGTGCCAGTTAAAAAAAAACAATGGATTTGCATGGTCGTGCCTGCTGACAGCAACTAAAATGTTTTTATTCAATTTAAAATCTCAATTTGGTCACAAGGAAATTCATAAATTGGCGCGTGTCTTTTCATCATTTCCCGCCTCCAAATTCTGATGCTATAAACAAAGCTCGATGCGTTTTCCACATTTTTCCAATTTTTCCACATCACATGTGCATCACGCTTATATAAAATGAAGCACGCGTGTGATGATGGCCAAGAATGGAATTTCCCTATAACTATAAAGAAGTACTACGGCAGTCCAGCCACTCTGTAATGTTAAAAAAAACGAACGTAGGAGTTTCTAGTTTTTTGATATGTTGTT
>JAIUND010004188.1:0-12827 GCA_034699125.1 Gisinianus flammeolus | reverse complement strand
GGCGAATGTGCGTGCGCGTTCAAATATGCTTACGTGTAGTATGCGCCTTCCGGGGTCAAATGATAATACAGGGTTATGGAACTTAGCCGACGATATATATATATATATTTATGTATATGCTTTTACATAATGCGTACATGGGAGGAAGTGAGAGGAAGAACGACAGAGCTTAAAGTTACTCTGCTATGTAATTGCGATTACGGTGAGACTTGAACTCACCATTTTTCTCGGTTGCCCGGTTGTCGATAGTGAAGAGAAAAGCGAGTTTTATAGATGTATGTATACAAATGTGTAAGTGAGTGTGTGTAGTACTGTGTAGGTAGCTATTGTAAAATCTCTCACCAGATTTTGCAAACTTACGCAGTCCTCAAGAATTCCCCTCATTTCCGGCTCTAGTGACTTTACTTCCTCCAACCTATTTATGGTTTTCCTGTTGAAATAATCAATACTCACGTCCAGGCATTCACTTTTGGGCATTCCGGACTATTACAAACTTAATCAAGCGAAAATACATGATTCGTGTGGTTGGGAGCCAGAAGGAGAGAGAGAGAGAGAGAGAGAGAACATTTTCCAAACGTGTATGAATTATCTGAACTCTACTGCACTCACTCATAGTCTGTGCACATTCACGCAGGATAATATAAAAACGATCACTCTGTGACTCCTACCCATCACGTTTAGTTTTGAAAACCATTATTTCCTTGTTACACACGATTTTTTTTATGATATTTATATTTCGATTGCGATGAAATTACGTTACAGTACGACTTACATTACAGTTATGGAACTACATAAGTATATCTGTACATATACAATATAAAGGGAGAAAAAATAACCGAGTCATGTATTTTTTTTAAAGCTCCTGTATTAAACCTTTCCTCCCTTAGTTTTTTCAGTTCCCTCCACTGTAAATAGTCTCCGATTTTTTTTCTTCTTTGTTTCTAAACATTTGACAGAGAAGAGGAAGAACATGGAAAGTGGAAGTTGGGAGTTGAGCCATCATTTTGATGTAGGAGGAAGAGATTAGAGAGGGAATAACATGGTGATGAGAGTTGGAATTGGAGGGATTGTTGACTAAACGTCAAGTGTATTGTGTTCCCGAGTTGTGGTAATAGAAGCTGAGGGAAGAGAAAAAAAAAGGTTGTGAGTTGTGTTGTGTTGTGATGGAAGTCACTTTGGGAATGAGATGACGTGAGAGGATTCGAGAGGGTCTGACCAGAGGCAAAATAATCACTGCTACTCTCTCTCTCTCTCTCTCTCCTTCTCTCTCTACTGTACTTATGTAAATTTTTCTACATTGAGTCGAGTCCTATGAAAATATGTGTAGATGTTTCGTTCTGTCTGTGAAAGTGTGGAGTACTCCACACAACTTGGCTTACACAGTCGACAAAACTACAACTAGAACATGCTCCGCTCTCTGTACGATGTATAATAATATTCCCCTGTAGCGCATAAAATATATTTCCTATCTCTCTTCTTCTATTGCTTTCACTTTCTCTCCAGCTTATATACGCAGGCAGACAGACAGACAGACAGAGGGAGAGAGAGGGGGGGAGAGGCACAGTGGAGTGTACACATTGTGTCGATAGTGCTCACATAAAATGAACAAGTAAACGTCAACTGAATTCATCGCAAAGTGCTCCCTCTTTCAACATCAACTACTTCCCGGAACTCCTTTCACCATTTCAATATGCTCTAAAACTCTCTAGTATTTCACTTCTCCTATTTTTCAACTAGTGCACAAGAAGAAGAAGAAGTAGCAGCAGTAGAAGTAGAAAAAATAAAGATAAAATATAGAGAAAGTGAGAGAGAGCCAGAAAAACATCAAGTAAAGCGTAAGCTGTATATAAAATGTCACTCGACTTTTTTCGGGCATCTCAAGCTGAGAGCTGAAGGCAAAAGGCAGGAGTGCATCAAGTTGATTAAATAACATCGAATGTTTAAATAATACTTTGACATCCCCCTACACATTTTTTTATAAATTCTTATAAAGACCAAAATCATGAGCAAGGGAATAAAAGAAGAAAAAAGTACGGGATACTATACGCTTTTACAATCTCAAGTCTAAAGTCTAAATTGTAAATTCTGAATTCTGCTTTGGAATGAAAAATTGTAAGCTTTTTACGCAAGAACGTTCGTCGTTATCCAAATTAAAAATGCTCATAATATAATTTCCCTTCTACGCTTTTAATTTTAAGCTTCCTCTCTTTCTTTTTTTTAAAAAAAAAAAGACTCTTCCCTTTTTATATTAATATTTTTGGGGAGAAAGAGTCTCCTTGAACCTCTCGCAATCACTACTAAACTTGATTTTCTCCTATTTTCCTATATATTTCCTATATAATTGCATATTTGATTCCTACATGTATACTTTTTTTGTCTTTATCTATAGTTAAAAAATGCCTATGGAAGACTCGTTAATTTGGTAGAATGTAGAATGCAGAAAAGGTGCTGAGGTGCGTTTGGGTTGACTAGTTTTCCTTTCCCCCCCCCCCTTCCCTTTCTTTTTATTTTGGAAAAATATGGTTAGGTTTTTCATAGGTTGAGAGAAAGAGAAAAGGAGAGAAAGAGAGGCGGAAGGAAAGTGGTGAATAGTCATATGAAAAGGAAAAGGTAAAGGTAAGAGTGAAAGTGAGAGAGAGAGAGAGAGAGAGAGGAGGAAAAGACAAGTTGAGATTAGATACATGTATTCAGTGAAATAGGACAAATCCAATTAGTATTGAGCATTCTCGAGGGATCTGATTTTCTAAGGAATAAGGATGCCTTAATTCTTTAGTAGATTCCTTGGGGATTTTTCCAGACGGCCAAGGAGGGACGAACTCGTTTGTTACTTTTCCAAAATACCTATAAGGAACCGAGCGAGAAAGAGAGAGAAAGAGAGAGAGAAAACGAGAGACAGGAAAGGAAAAAAATAGTGATGCCAATGTTGGCCTTTCTGCGCTTCTTCTTTCTCGTTCTCCTTTTCACAGGCCATTTTCTGTACTTTCCTCTCCATTTCTTGGACTCTGCACTCTAGAAGACTCGACTCCTTTGATACGTCGTCGTCTCTGTATTTCGAATTTGGTAGGAAGAATTGAGAGAATTGAGAGATTCCAATGCCAAGAAATGTACGGATCTCTCCGCTCTTTCTCTCTCTCTCTCTCTCTCTCTCTCTCTCGTTCCTTCAACCAAAAAGAGACTTTTCAATCTTATGGAGCTGTCACCTTTTTTCTTCTTGCATTGTCTTGTCAGGGGACTTTTCCTTTTCCACAAATACCTAGGCTCTATATACATACCATCCTGGTGCTCGGGCTATAGATATAAATAGGCAGAGAAGGAGTAGACGGATATATAGGTGCAGTTTGCACTTTAAACGGAGTCACTTTTAGATGTGGAGCTTGGGAGTCATGGGGGCTGATTATTCCTGACGACCTTGCGCCTCCCCAAACAAAAACATTTCTGTCGCATGGAATCCCGCAAAACGGGCACAGCTTAGAGAAACGTCACACTGTGAGGAGATTCAACTTGATTCCTGCCCAAGACAATTTACAATTAAATCTTCAATTACAAAAATAATACGGAAATTAGCAAATGTTTACTGATGAAAACTTTTTTTTGTACAAGAACACACAAAAGATAAGATGATTCTCTACAAACAGAAATCCGTACAGATTTTGATTTCATGACAGTTTTCATGTGTTGAAGAATTCTGGTCGTCTGCAATCTCTCATGAGAGTCATGATTTTTTTTTTTTAGAAAGGTTTCAAAAGTATCAAGTCAAATTTTGTAGGTGAAAGTGAAAGTCAAATTTCGGAGTGGAGGTGAAAGGTACATAGTAGTAGCAGTATGATATATGCAAATGGATTAAAGAGCTCATTTCACCTTTTTTTAATAGAAGCTAAAGTAATAGGAAAGGGAAAAAATCTTCATGTTACGAAGTTTCTCGGTCTCGCTGTCGTCTCGCTGTGCTTCTTCTTGTCTTTTCTGTTTTGAATTATTTTTAGAGTGTCGTACTTGAGATATAGAACATTCACGTGCATACTAGATAGGATGGAATTTGGATTGGGTTGTTGGTTACTTGTGTTTCCATATGCAGGTAGTTCTGGTTGAGGGTGGTTGAGTGAATTGTGCCTCGTACACAACTGCATCAGCCAACCGTCAAGAATCTGGATGAAAGGACATGAGGGAAACGGAGAGAAAGAAAGAGACACAAGAAGATGGAGAACAAGGGAAGACTCCATTAAAATAATAGATACCTTCCTCCTACAAATGCATGGCCTTTTGCTCCGTTTCTCTCTCTCTCTCTCTTTCACTTTCTCTCATTCTCCATTTACACATGAACTAGAAGGAGAAAAACAGGAGCTTGCAGACTCCAGTAGAGATTCACTCCACCTTACAAAACTAGAGAGAAAGAGAGAGAGAGAGATAGAGAATTCCTCGCTTTTCATAGAAATAGAAGAAGCGCATCGAGGTGAAGATGAAAATTATAAGTCAAGATAATCAAAACTAGTCTCTTGGTTAAGAAGGAAGGAATTGTGAATGTCATGTCGTCTCCGTAGAGAGATTCTCCTTCACTTTCTCTCTCTCTCTCTCTTTCCTTCTCCTTCGCCTTCTCTCTCTTTCCCAGTTCTGAATAACTAGTCTGCCTGCACATAGAAAATGACATGAAAACTTTTCACAATGAATCTTTTCTTCTCTCTCTCGTTTTCGTCGTCGTCTTCTTCTAGTTCTTTAGTCGAGGAATCTGGGAAAGTGAGAAACTTTTCCTCCATGTATGCTCAATCACCGTTAGAGCCATCCAGTTTCATCCTACAAGACTCGCACTTGGAATCCTCAATAACTGAGAAATGGAAATGGCCAAGCATATGTACAAAGAGAGAGAGAGAGAGACTGACTATGACATAGGCAGTCAAGGAGCATTGGACAAAGCAAGCAAAGCTTCCCCTTTTCTTCCTCTTCATCTTCTTTAACCCTTTTTTTCTCCCTTTTGCTGCTACACACTTTTGCCTTTGGTCGAGATTCTAAAGAATTCTCACTGGTCTTTTTTTATTCCACATAATTCTTTAGTTTGAGCAGAGCGCATCCCATCCCCTTTGTTCCCTTGTAAAGACAGTCGATTGTAAATTTACGGTGACTATCATCTAGTCAAGTGGTTACAATGAAAGGACAGTCAGAGAGAGAGAGAGAGAAAGAGAAGTCCGAATAGCATCTCAATCCTCAATTGTCCAACTTTCCCCCTCTCTCTCTGTCCCTTTCCTCTTTCGTCCACACCAAGTATCATCTACACACATTGTACACGCATATAAATATAAAGAACTATGGAATTATATGTAATGTACCATGCAAGTCATGTCAATCTTTTCTCTTTCTCTCTCTCTCTCTCCTCTCCAACGTTATATTGTGACGGTGAGGAGGGAAAACTTGATCTGACTCTGGTCGATTTTTCTTTATCTTTCCCTGTAAGTTCTGCTCAAAGTTGTCGATTCCCACAGATGTACGACCCAAGTCACAGAGGGAAAGAGAGAGGAAGAGAGTGAAAGTGAGACAGGGGGAAGGGGAGAAAGAGATAGAAAAAGTAAGTGAGAGAGAGAGGGAGAGAAAGAGTCGATTCAACTCTGTGGGAGAAGAAGAGTACGGTGAGATTGTGCAGAGTGTGAAGGTAACCAAGCACTACCGTCAACCGTCACCCAAGCTCTCTCTCTTTCTCTCTCTCTCTTCTTTTCTTATCTGACGGATTTCAATCGTGTCGGCAGTCGGCAGGTGTTGTCAAGACAGAGCTTACTTCCATAATCTCTCATACTCACCATCACTGCTCCATTTCCAAATTCACCCAAAACCCTTTCCCCTCTTCCTCGCCTTTCTTCACATCTTCTTTTTGTCATGTGTGGATGTGAAGCGATGAGATTTTTATATTTGTCTTTGTACTACTTACACTGTCTTAAGTTGAAACGCAGGAGTTTATACGGATATTTTATAGTTTTGAGCCAACAATTCTCTCTCCTAGGTTTTCCCTTTCCTTTTCTTTCATATCACATTTTATTCTATTCTTTTATTCTATCTGATAAAATATCTGCCGCATCAAAGAAATAAAAAACAAAAAAAAAATCATGCAGGATTCTAACATTTCTCACTTTTAACCTGAATACAGGCCTTAAATTTTACATGCAAGAAAATATGCACATGGCGCATTTTTTTTATTTTTTGAACCTTGTTTTTATGACATTCTCCGATTCTGTTTTCATTTTCATAGACAAAACTTTTGAGCTGAGTGGAGTTGAACGATTGGCGACTGAAGAGTGAGATAAATGAGAGTTGAGAGTTGAAAAATGGTTTAAAATACAGTGGGGATTGTTTCTATATGATTTCGGGGGGAATAATTAAAAGACTGGGGTGTTCCTCTTGACGACGAGGAAGAGGAGTGATGGAAAGTTCATTTCGTGTTGATAAATCCACATTTGGTGGTAATGACTGTGAATATTGGGGGTACGAAAGGAAGCGATTTATTCTAATGGTGTAGTTTGATATGCATAATGGCGGTATGGTGATGAAATGGGTGTTTAAGATTTCTCATTTGGAATGGGAGAAATAGGGAGAAAGAGCCGGCTCAAATCCTTGAACAAGAGACTCCACACTTACATGCATGTACAGACGCCATATATATCGTACATGCACATATACATAGAAATGATCAAATGGTAGTTTAATTACAAGAGAAAGCTGATCGGGGAATGGAATGAAGTGTATGAGAGTGTGTGTGGCTCTATGGCTTGACTTTATTGGAAATTTCTTTCCATCATTTCCACTATTGGATTCAAGTACATGTGAGTAAGTGTGTGTTATTGTGTATGTGTGTGTATGTGTGTGGACTCAAGTTGTTCGTATTTCTGGGTGAACATTGAGCATGTACTGTACAAAGGCGTGTAGGTAATCTCAGCGAGAAGAAAAAAGGGGAGGGGAGCAAGAGGGAGAGAGAGAGAGAGAGAGAAATTGAGAATGAGCCGTCTGTTCGTTTGTTGGGTAATGTTGTAGTGGTTGTCCCGCTTTTGCCGCAATAAAATGAGAGGCAAAGCCAGGATGTAAAGTAGGATTGAGTAGAGAAAGCCATATAGTTGACACTGGGCCAAAATCAATAAGATTTAAATTTGCATATTTTCGACTCCATTCACAGTAAAAATTAGGAGAGAGAAAGAGAAAGCATAGAGAGCAACGACGACATGAGGAGAACTCGCTCTCTCTTCTCTCTCTCTCCCTCTAAATCCCCTCAAACAGCTTTCTCTTACCTATATTTCTTCCAGTAAAATCTTTCCATCTGTCTATGTGTGGGTGTGAGTGGGGGAATGTGTATGCTATAGTTTAAGTATACTTCTTAGGCCACTGCCGACATTTCTCTCTCTCCGTTCAATTTCCCTGCTATAGGTAATTAGTCGATTTCAAAGTGAAGTTCTCAAAACACAATCAGTAGGGAGTTGTGTGCAAAATTTCACATCGATTCTCAAACTCTGATTTTAGAATGGAATTTTGGATTCTGTTGCTTTCTCTCTCTCTCTCTCTCTCTCTCTCTCTCTAAGTCTGGGTTTCTCGCTATCTCTCTCTCTCGGTGCCTCCGTGTGGATTTTGTGAGCTTGTGTTTGAACTGTGTATGTACACACACATAAATATCTATACACATTTGGACAAAGTAGACATTCATCTGTGAAAACAATGCACGACTCTGGAATGCTTAACTATCCACTGACAGCGAGTCAAACCCAAAATCCATGGCTCGCTTCTACATGTAGAAATCTCTCTCTCTCTCTCGCACTCTCAATCCTTTTCGTCCCCCCAATTTCTCTCTAACGAACTCTCGGCCTCACTCTCCCTCTTCTCTCGCTTTCTCTTTCTGTCATTATTTATTCTCTGTGTAGGGCTCTCTATGTAAATCTGAGTCGTTTTATTGGTCAACCCCAGAGAGTAACAACAACAATCATTTCATTGAGCATTAATCTCAAACTTCTTCTACGCTTAATATGTCTGGCCTGTATCTGTATGTTTGGTCTGTGTCTGTATTTACAGTTGCCATACATTAACTTGCCCATCAACCAAATTGACTCGAATATCATCAGAGCTTTCTCTCTCTCTCTCTTTCTTTCGCTCTTTTACCATAGGCTCACTCTTCTCGTTCTCCTCTTTTCATACTCTTCATCCTTCACGGTTCGTTTCTTGTGGTAAATTGTTTGGTAAATCCCAACTTACAAGCACTTTTAGTCTCCACATCCAATCCAATGTTTTCCATTTTTATACCTACTAAATATTATGTGTATAAATTACATAAGTAGTTTTTATACTGGAAGTTTCTTTTTTGAGGAAGCATGTTTGTTTGTTTGTTTGGATTTATTCAAGTGTTTAGTCCTTTGGTACATAATGAACCGTTATTTTAAGATGGACACGGACATGTAGTTGTTTTATTTCTTTTTCGTAGCAGTGAGCTTCGTCCTTGTTTCTTGGTATGTGACATGAAACATTGGGAAATAATGGAAATTAATTAAATATAAAAGAGTCCACATGATGCATGAGGATATCGCGTTTTGAGCGAGTCCTTGGGTATTGTTCAAGTTTGAAAAGGAGAGAGAGAGAGAGCGAGGGATGACAGAAGAATATCTTGTTGATGTTAAAGTTTCGGTAAAAGCTCATCACATGGAGCCCATCCGGAAAATCTCAAATGAGCTTTTCTATTATTTGATGGCTTTTGTGTGCGTATTGCCATTAGGTGTTAATTTCTTCTCTTCTTCCCCCCTTGTTTTCTCCACAGTACTTGAAGATCACAGGAAGGATTTCCTCTCTTCTCCCTTTTCTTTCCGCTCTTTTCACTAGAACACACACACAATGAAAGGAAGAGAGAGAGAGAGAAATTGAGACTGAGATCTCTCTTTCTCTATTTCCCTCTTTCACTTTTCGTTAGCCTCTGCAATGAAAATCTTTTGTTTTATGTTTCCTCTCTCTCTCTCTCTTTATTTTTCTCTCTACTTGCATTTAATTTCCTATCCTTGTAGAGTGTAGACTGTTGACTGAATACTGAAGGACAAATATGGAGAGAAAACCGAGAGTAGTCTTCACCTTCATCTTCACTTGTACAATCCGCACTCACAAATTCAACAAATTCTCTCTTTCTCTCTTTCCCTTTCATTCTTCTATTTATTATGGGTCTACAGATATCTAGATGTTTTCACAATTCCTCATGGCAAATGGCAACAGATGAAGATACGAGGAACTCCCATTTTTTTTGTCTTCCTCCTTATCATTTCCTTTGTACACATGTTTTCATAAAAACCCTTCGGAGCTCATGCAACTCACTAAAAAAATTTCTTTCTCTCTCTCTCTGTCGCTCTGCTTTCTTTTGTACAGATATTTGGCGAAGAAAAGAAGGGAAACTGTGCTATAAAATTACAAATGATTTTTTTTTACAGTCAGATCCTTGATCTTGCTCTTGCTTGACGGATATTCCGAAGAACTCCCACACTAAGCTTTCTTCATGATAGTTGTTTGATAAATATTTTTAAGATCTGTATATCGTATGTGTAGTGTTTGTCTTTGTGTACATGAAGACTGTGACATTTTTCTGGACATAAATTACTTGTGTGTGTGTATGTGTGTGTTACAGTTGAGTGAGGGCGTGAACGTCTGTATGAATATCTGTATATTGTGTGTGAATGTGAATGTGAATGTGGGGCCTTGTGGAATTTCTCATGTAACGGTTCTTTGTATTTAATAGCCCTTTTTTATGTTGTAACATTCAAAGGAATAGGATTTTATTGTTTGTAACAGACTGAGAGTCATAATCCTTTCTGTCTGTTATCACCATCATCAGCGAAGACAAATCTTGTCGAGAAAGTGTCTTTTTCCCGCTTACTAACTATATGTATAGAGACATTTATTCGGGTGCTATAGTCTGCTAGTGATAGTGATAGTCCTAGTCGTATCTCCATCGTCGTCGTCGTGATGGCAGTGTGTGAATGTGGAGATCCAGATTCACATCACAGGCTGTATCTTACGTACATACATATGGTGAATACGAGCTCTGTCGTCTTGTACTTTATAGTTTTTCAGGCAAAAGTTTACATCAAGAAAGAAAGACACAATAATCAATAGAGACAGTAGACGTAGTGTAGACTGCTGGAGAATTCAGAGAAAGAGAGAGGAAGAGAGAGAGAGAGACTGGAGACTCTGAAGAGAGGGAAAAAAGAGTGAAAGAACAAAACCACGAGTACTCGAGTACATCTCCATTGTGTTTGTGTACTTGGGAAAAGAGAGGGGAACTAGGAACAACGAAACATACACACGATACATATCTGTATCTAATACTATATACATATCGTATGTACATCCATGGTGTCTCACTAGTCAAAAGATATTGTACGAGTAGCTTCTTCTTTTTCTCATACTGTTTCTTTTCCTCATTCTCATCCTCACAGACTTGTAGTGTCTCTCTCTCCCTGTGTTGGATGTCTCTCTTTGATCTTTGGGAATTGGGAGAGTGCACACTAAAATCATGAATTAGCACGGAATGTTTGTCTTATCTCTCTCTCCGAGTCATTCATCTCTGCCTTCCCATCCATTCAACTCTTTCCTCTTCAAAACTCTCTCTCTCTCTCTCGTATAGGCAACATCACATTATATTCCAACGCCACTGCTTTCATTTCTCCGTAGCTAATTATCATACATTATCATTCATCTATTTCTACTATATCTTACTCTCATTACCAAGTTCCATCTTGACTAGGAAATTGATTTTCATTCTTTTCTTTTCAGATCCCCTCCATATCATCACCACAGACACGCACTCTCTGGAATTCCCCTTGTCTAATCAAAAGGACTGTAGACATTCCTGCCTCCTTTTTTTTGTATGTCCTTCTCATTTGCAAGGAAGAAGATTCAAGATGACAATCATGCTATTCCAGAAAATGAAGATTTATTGATTCGGACTTTTTTTCTTCTGCTGGATATTGGATTTGAGCTCTGACTCCAGTGCGGTTTTTCCAACTTTCTAACAAATTGATTGACGGACGTCAAAAGTCAATACAAAAAAAAACAACGCAACTGTGTACCAAAAAATTGTGAAAATTGATAGGCGTTGGAGTGTGGAAAGTGCGTTATAAAAATTTCATGTGGATGGATTTTCGAAATGGATTTTTAAATAAAAAGTGAGGAATGCACGAAAACTACATTAGCGTATTAGAGAATGCGAGTCATGCAAGTCATGCCAGTTGTTGAGTGTTTGTGTTTGTGTGTGTAAGAAGACGGAAAAAGAAGGAGAAAGAAGAGAAGACTTTTTCGGGTGTGTTTTTTCTTGTTCAATAGTGAGAGAGAGAGAGAAAAGTGAAGGAAGGAAGGAGAAGAAGAAGGTGAAAATGTTGGATGGGACAATGTGGAGACCTCGAGAGTTGTGTGAGAAGTTTGTGGACGTTTCCGTGTACCAACTCACACTTGAATTGCGTCTACGATTTGGAAGTTTTGTACGAGGAGCGAGGATATCATCATGGTGAAGTTACTGGGGAGTTGGTGGTGGTGGGAAAAAAGTAGTGGTAGTGAGAGTCGGAGTGGGAGGGGAAAAGGAAGAGGAAGAAACAACGGGAGTGTGAGCCACAGTGACTGGCGTGTGTGTGGTGCTAATTATCAACGTTTCCTTCTCGATCTACCATGTGCTGGACATGATCATGGATGTTGGTTCCTGTTTTTCCTCTTGTTAATGTTGTCCAATGTGTCACAGGAATGTCCCACTCAGTGCCAGTGTTTATGGAAGTTTGGGAAGGAAAGTGTTTCTTGTTTCCGTGCGAGTCTCACAAAAATCCCTCCGGGACTCGATCCTGGAACTCAGGTATGTCCCAAACAATCTCTCTCTCCCTCTCTCTTTCAATATTTATCTATTTCCATCTAAGATGTAGATGCACATGTACATACGTGTGTGTGAGGACATGCTTCGTGGACACATGGACAATACAAGTCTCTCTGTACTTTGTCACTATTTATTTCAAATCCATGTCCTCATGTATATATTCAATTAAAATGGAAAAAAGATGGGTTTTTTTTGTTGGACTGTTTTCTGGTTAGTTCTCTGTATTCTGTATTCTGTATGGTGTTGTGGTTAGTATTATTATTATTATTATTATGATGTTGTGTTGCAGGTGCTGAATATGTCGGGGAATGGGATGAGAACGTTACCCGCAAATGCGTTCCTCTTTTTGAATCTGTTGAATTTACAGAAAATATTTTTATCTCGCTGTGAACTGGTCTCGTTGGATCGTCACGTGTTCAGAAAGTTGACCAACTTGGTCGAGTTGGATCTGAGTGGGAATCGTCTCGAGTTGATTCCGTCGCATACATTTGCAGAAATCCCTGAACTTCGAGAGTTGAAAGTCAATTCAAATCCCATCTCAAGAATTTCAAATGATGCTTTCCTAAGTTTGCGCAGACTGGTTCGACTGGAATTGACGAATTGTCAGCTCGGTACTATTGAAACTTGGGCTTTCCGTGATCTTCCGGCACTTGAGTGGCTTCGCTTGGATAATAATCGATTGCTCACAGTCCAGGTTACATTACAACAAAAAACTGAATCCGTTTTCTTCTCTTTTTTTTTTACTTTACTTTTTTTTTCTTAGTTTGTTTACTTTTACTTGATTCACTTCATCATCTTATTTTTTCGAGTTTGTGTATGCGGTGACTATTTTTTTTTTAGTTGGTTTGACCGAGAAACTATTTCCCTTTTCATATCCATATCCGGAGAGACATGAAGGGAAAATGTATATCGATACCCTAGATTCAAAAGGTCCTATATTTGATTTTGACTAATATCAAAAAGTCCTATATTTGAATTCGCT
>JAIUND010004187.1:0-12832 GCA_034699125.1 Gisinianus flammeolus | reverse complement strand
TTCAAGCGAGTGTGAGCATTGTGAGCGAGTGAAGGAGCGAGAGCGAGCGGACTCGGAATTAACATGGAGTGCCATAAGCAACAATGTATTTCCCGTTCTTATATAAAACTCTCCATTGTGATTTTCTTTCCCATCGGATTTCACCCATTTTTTGCAAGCCATAGGTAAGTCATACGTGGAAAACACAACCATGTAGACAAATTTTCGAATTTTGTAACATTTCAGCATTTGCGTAATGTTAATCAAACCAGTCAAGATGCAGCTGACGAATTCCCAACTTCCAATTGGCAAGCAAATGGTGATACATGCATGTGGATTTTGGTATGGATAAATATAATTAATTCACAATAAAAGCTCAATTTTGTATTTAACTTGTACTTTATGCCCGTACAACTTCATAAAATAGACATGTTTAAAAACTTGCACTAAATAAAAAACTGAAAAAAAGTAACTTACACTACAGATAAAACTGCATTTTAAATTTGGGCCTACCTCGAAAATCGGTCCGGAACCGCCACTGTCAGTTTAGAGGTAAAAAAATATGGGGATTCCGAATTTGAGATTAATTTTTCAAAATTTTGACTTTGTATAGACCCAAAAACGTAAATTTGTTTTTGAAAAACTCGAATTTGGGTCTAAAATGTCAAAATTTTGAAAAATTAACTTCAAATTCGGAATCCCCATATTTACTGCCTCCCCCCCCCCCTACACTTATTTTACCAGGCAAAAATTTGTCACCATTTGGAAATTCCAAAAAGCACGATAAAATAAAAAAACAGGTCAAAAGTTCAAAATTTTCAAAATCCGACTTCGGATTCAAAATCCCCGCAGTTGATTTAGTGGCAAACAGTTGAAAAAAGTGCAAAAACAAAAAATTCCAATTTTTGAATGTACCCGTCGGCGCGCGCGCACACAAATCTTTTTAGATTCCAAATTACTACGCAACGGAGAGGATTGGGGTCTCGATGGTCATCCTCCTTTCCCTCATGGTCATGCTCGAGTCCTTGGGGTATAGATTTTGTAGTATTCATTTTTTTCAACATATTCCTTTTCAAATTCCCCTCAGACTTCTTTATATCCTTTTTTTCCTTGATTAAATATTTAATGGCAATGGAGTGTGGATTGTAATTGAAGGCGGAGTTTGTCTCACGTCACGTATATGACGGCCCTTCACGTATGGATGATCACCTGCATCGTCTCCGTCTTTGTCGGTCTCATCGAGGCTCTCGTCGTTCTCAAGTGAGCTCTTCCCATTTTTCGCGGGAGAAGTGGGAATTTATTTTGTTAATGTTTAATAAACATTGTTTATTACCATATAAATAATTATTTTTCAGAGAGTCTTTCACGTTTTTGGCCCCTCGCCCTTTTTCCCCAAAAAACGTGAAAGACTCGGATAAGATAATTAAATATGTAGTTTAATTATTTTAAAATTGAATTAAAATTTAGAACTTTTGAATTTTTAGTTTTTTAATTCTCAAAATAGAAAATTTAAAACTTGCTGATTTTCTGATATGTAATCTGAATTGTCTAATTTTTTGAACTGGGATTTTTTGAAATTTAAAATTTTACGAATTTACAAAATTTTGAATATTCACAAATGTCAAAGTTTTTTTTAATCTTTGAATCTTTTAAACTTACAATTAGACTTTTTGAGCATTGGAACAAAAGTGTGTGGTTTAGTTTTATATGGCGGGGAATTTTTTTTTTAAAAAAAAAACAAAAATAGGCTTTGGAGTCTGGAAAAAACGGCAGAGGATCGGAATGGTTCGGAACAAGAACGTTTTTCGAAGGTGGCGAACCGACGGACGTCCAACTGCACGATTTACCAAGATCATAATAGTTCAGAGCAACATGGTGGTTTGAGTCATAACGGCGGATGGGAGAAATGTGCAAGCAAATGTATCACGCCCGGCTCACAAATATCCAAGAAATTCAAAAGTGCTGTGAAGCTTGGGGATTGGGCAAGGATTTTGGAGACGGGGACGGCCGCTGCCCTCCCAAGTTTCTTCATATTGGTACGTATATATATATTACTCATTAAATAAGATATTCCGTCGTCTAACATGCAAAACACCTCGTAACTTTTTTTGGCCTCGGACGATGGATTTGGTATTTGGTTCTGCGCATAAAAGTTTATTTCGAACGCGCCGATAAATTCATCGTCTGTGGGGTCAAAAAAAATGACGAGGTTTTGCATGTTAGACGACGATTTATATTAATTAATTAATTAATAATGATAATCCTATATATGAAGTTGTGGATCAGAAAACACGCCGAATACCAGTACCTACAAGTCGAGATATTCGAGTTTGAATGTCGAGCACAATTTAACAGCGACTCGCGTGCGTAAGCTCCGTTTGAATGAAACGGTTTCATTGAATTTCAGAGATTTCCTTGAACTCTGCTTTCATTATACAATTTTGAATGAGTCCTCTAGCGGCCATTTCATCAACGTCCGTTTCTAATTTGCCCACACTCACTCCTCGGGAAAATCTCTTTAATTAAAACTTGATTAAAATTAAATATTTGCAATTTTTTTACAAATTTCTTACGTTTCCTAATATAAAATAGCCCATGTTTTTCTGCATATTAATATGCAAAAAAGTGAAAACTCGTATGCGGCATGTTTTCTTATCCACAACTTCAAATACTATATAAATATTTTTCACCATGTCTGTTCGTTTTATATAGTTTAATATCGTGTATTGGCCATGGCTGCTGACGCGAGGCTTTGAGAGCTTCACGCTCGGCGATTCGTATGAAATGGATGATGACACGCCGGACTCGGAATGGATGGGCGATCATTTCATTACCGTCCTTCAAATGGGCTGAGCCCACATTATTTGAAGTGGGCTATATCACACTCTATATCGCAAAACAAAAAAAAAACAATATATAGCTATATAGAACTGTGTGGGACTGAAAAAATAATAAAAATAAAAATAATCATGTGGAGCCCTTCAAAAAATTCCTGTGGCCCTTAAAAATGAACTATAGTTTTAGTCTAGTATACCATGAAACATGCTGAGACTTGAGTCTCTTCCTCATATGCTTGTAGTCGCAATTAAATAATACTGAATATAGTACTGAATACAGAAATAAAAAAATGCAATTGAGGAAATTATGCCGCAATTTGATTGTTCACTTGAGATTGAATTTATTACCAAACAAATCTCGCATTGTTTCGACAAAAATTCAATTATATTTATGATTAATTAAGTGTTTTTTACTTTTAATAGCGATTTAGGATTTTTTCACGCTTCCTATTTTTTGTTCTTGTTATTTATTTATAATCGCCATTTTTCCTTTTGCATATGAGCCGGCGCATTCCCGGCACTCGGCGCGCTCGTGTGGACAAGGTTAGTTGGCGGGTATTTTGAAAAATTCAAACTTCAAACCGTTTGGAATCAAAAGCACACAGAGAATAACAAAATGTCAACTTGAATCTGTCATGATGAGAAATTGTAAATTGTGTGGAGCTCAAATGAATTTCCTTCACATTTATATAAGTAGTTGGTTTTTTTAATTACCATTGAAATTCCATATATTTTATTTTATTTTGAAACGAAATTCAAAATCAGAATTGAAATGAATACAAAATAATAACAAAAATGTGTACAAAAGTACATGCGAGCAATTCAAAAATGATTTTCCTCGCTCTCGCTCTCTCGCTTTGTCATGAATTTGAATTTGAATTTGAAAAATCCCGCTCCAAAATCCATCATCAAATCTGGCGTCTGTAGAACTCTCGACGAGGAGATGATTCAAATTCAGATTCAGAGAACGGAGCAGCCGACAGCTGTCCCTCCTTAGCGTCCATTTCACCATCGTTGGCTCCTCCTTCTTTCCCTTTCCCACATTTATTTTTTGAAGATGCGCAATAGCAATAACAAGCAAGACCAACGGCCCACACAACACCAAGGAAAAGGCTTCTACAAAACAAAAAAACAGGGGGACAAAAACGAGTCCAAAATATTTTTATTTTTGAATAAAAGAAAATGCACACACACAGGAAATAAATGATGTCATAAAATAAATGGAAGATTTTTCTTTTGTATGTATAAATATTACATGAGCAACAAATGGGGGTACGAAATGGAGCTCAAGCAGGATGTCCAATGAGCGTCTTTGGCACTAATCTCCCCGTAATTTGTTTGAGAGCCCGATGAACTCATCTATGAATATATACACACAAAATATACAGAAGAAAAAAATTAGGGGCAAATTAATATGAATATTTAAATTTTACTTATTATATAAATTCAAACTGGGACAAAAAATCCTGTGGAAAGAACGGATATATACACGAGCAAAATTATGAATCAAAATTAATGTTATGTATATATATACACGTACGATAACAACAAGATGGGTAAAATCTATAAAACCAGGAGAATTTTTGAGGGGAGTTCAAAATTATATAAATGTGCTTGACAAGAGGAATTTTGACTGAATATATGTGTGAAAAGAAAATATGTCGACGACTCAAAAGAAAATGAGAGAGATTCTTTTCCCATCAATCCTTCGATTTCCATCTTGCCTATATATATATATAATATATATATATTTATGAGCTCTCTCAAAATTCCGTTTGTTTGTTCAGAGATAAAAGATAAGAAAAAAGAAAGGCCTTGACTGTGTGTGTGGAAATGATGTGATTGAAATCATCATCGTCCAATTGAGGTCAAAGTTTATTGGATTATAAGTGTACACACACAGTTTACGGTTAAATACTTTCATTTCCAGTATTAAATCAACATGATATGTGTTATTTGTTCTCCTATATGTAAGATAAATATATATTCTCTCCGTATGAAATTGGTTGGGAAACCAACCCCCACAAATAAGAAATTCGACTCATATGCGTGTAAGTATACATACAAATTTCAACATGATTTTGTCCCACAGTCGTCGTTGACATTTTAAAGTGTGCGTAATAAATTTGGATTACGAATATATGACTATAATGGTAAATGGCGAATGAAATTCAATGAGAACAAAACACACAATTCATTAGGGAAATTCACCCAAAAACCCTGTGGGTCAACAAACAAAAACGTTGGTATTTATTGCGAGATGAATTTTTGTAATACACCACTCCATTTGAGCCAAAGTCCATAAATCCCTGAGGACAAGATTCGGCTCATTCTCCGTTGCTCCTCTGGTTGTTCACTATTAATATCCACAGTCCTCGTCGGATCCAAATTCCATTCCGGTCCTTGTACGAATCGTCGAGGAATTTTCCATTGTGCCCAAATTTGAATTTCATAGGACTCTTCCGCATTTCCCTCTTGAAAATGTCCCAATAGAAAGGAAATATGTCCGACTCGCAAATGAAAATGCTCCCCTTTGACTTTGACCTTGACTTTAACTCCCCGCTCCCTCCCATGACTTGATTCTGAATCAAAAATGGGATTTCCTTGTCCTTGGGGCACACAAATCTCGTTTGATTCAATATCGCTGATACTCGAACGTTGGACTCGCACGCCTTAGTATGAGTGCAGTTCGAGTCCCGGAATGTCCCGATTTGCCACGAAGGACAAAGTGTAGCACAGACGCTGTGAGTGACACTAATGGCGTTGAAGAGGGCAACAGGGAGAATCCGATCATCCACCACAATGGACAGGGATGGGATCGAAAACGGACCGTTACCGTTATCTTCATCCGCTCGGAACCACTCAAACATCCCAACCATCTGTACCCTTTTCCCACATCACACCCTCCATTCGTCTCTGGCCAATAAATACTCAGTCCTCGCATTTGAACTTCCCGCGTCTTTTATTGCCTTTGAGCTACTATAGTCTATAGTTTTAGTTTACAATATAGAATGTATATATGTATAGAAAATGTCCATTTGGATTGTATTGCTATTGGTGATTGGTATTATAGATGAATTGAGGAGTCAAACTTCGTTTTGGTTATGCTCTTCGTAGCCACCGCAGTTCCCTTGACCAGTCATGCAACATTGGTAGGTGGTACAGTCGGCGGGGCAGTCCTCTGAATTTGAACATGCCCGCTTATACCCCCGGCAAGCGAGCCCAGTCCACGTTTTACATTTACATTTGTGGCCTGCCGTGGGCCCTTCCAGAATCCTGCATCCACCGTCCGAGAAACTACATTTGCATCCAATGCGCACACTCTCTATAATAGTACATAACCACACAAAGTCGAATATATATATGAGCATCCACATCACACACACACACATCCGGATAAATTTGTCAAAATTAATTTGAATATTAAGTCTTGAGAATTTTACCCGAGACATGAAAAGTCAAGGCCAGGAGTTGAATCAGAAGGATCACGGACAGTGTTTTCAAGTCCCGCGCCATCTCTATAGAAAAAATCTAATTAAAAAAAAATTCCAAAGTAAACGTCAAAGTCGGAATCACACACAGATGAAAATGAAAGGAAGGACTCGAGCAGGATCGGCCAGATTTTTATGGGAAATCCACTATATATACTGGAGTTGGACAGGAAATTGAAAAAGCCAACGATCCCCCTCCCCCCCCAAACCCTTATTTTATAATTTCTGTAAAATTGGATTTAAATTAAAAAAGACCACACACATGCACGGATAACTAAACAGGAAATCCCACAGTATCGTATATATGTGTGCAATCGAAATCGTATTTTAAGTGGACACACGTTCATATATTTGATTGTTTTGTTGAGCTGGATCGCCTTTTAGGTCAAAAAAAAATCAACAAAAGTCCTTGAGCTCTATATATCGTTTAGTACAACGTTATAATATATAGCTTAGTTCTAAAAAATCCTATTGGGGATGAACTGTGGGATTTGAATTTTGATTGTGAATTGCGTGTGACAAATCGGGTCGGATGGGAAATCAGCTCCACACGTTCTCTCTTATATAGATATAAGTTATACCTATATAATATAACACATACAGTTGTTCCAAATGGTTCATTTCCGTTTCCTTTGGATTGCCTGTGTGGTGAATGTGGGATTTATTTAATTTAGAAATTTGTATATACTCCACAGCGTAATTCTCCTTTTGACTCTCAGGAAATATAAAACTAAAAAACTTGGAATTTACAGATATATTGTATAAAGCAAATACTGAGTCTTTTTTCTCGCTTTCCAAATCCGTCCTCATTCTTTTCTGCAATATTCTGCTTCTTCACATTCTTCCAATTCGTATCCTCACAAAGCTAATGTAACAAGGCACACAGTGCTCGCTATACACTCTTATAGAGATCCGGAATCCTTTTTGTCCACTTTCGTCTGTAATCCTATAGGATCCACAACCAGTACCCCACCCCTTACATTACATGCATACACTCGCCGTAATCCCTTGGATTCCGGTGTTCACGAATCTACAGCATTTCGTTCATACTTGATCCCAAGGATGCGCTATTTTAAATTGACATGATTTCCTTAACTTGATTCTAAGGATGCGCTATACTAAATTGACAGCATTTCCTTTACTTGATTTAATCCAGTGACGGTTCCAGGGTGAGGCCAGGTAGGCACAGGCCTACCTGTAATTTTGACAGCTTACACTAGATAAAAAGGACTTTTCCCTGATCATAACTAATCACTCATTGCTCGTGAGTTTCTCGAAAACGTCAACGGCTGCATTGTAGGTTTGACATTCAAGTCATGTAGACTTTTATGAATAAAAACAATTATTTTTCGTTCTATACATTTCGCTTCCCAAAAGTGTCCACCACGGATTTTTTTACCCTACGACATTTTTTCTCAAAAAATTTAAAAGTACACACTGCACACGACATTCAAAATGAATATGTATTAATAAAATGTTTAGCTGACTTAATTGAGTGAGTTCCTACGAATACACAGACCAAATACCATACGAACCAAACAGAAAATCCAAAAAGTTTGATAGGGAGAGGAAATTCATGATGCAAGATTTTAGAACAAATGAAATCTGGAGATTTGAAGGGTCTCAAGAAAATCTATACCCGGTCCTTTTCAGTTGCATTGGAATTTTAACATGCGCATCATACTCATGCTGTGACAGTGGGAGTGAAGCAAGTCGCTTCAAGCGAGTGTGAGCGAAAGCGAGTGGACGCGGAATTAACATGGAACGCCATAAGCAACAATGTATTTCCCGTTCGTATATAAAACTCCACTGTGATTTTCTTTCCCATCGGATTTCACCCATTTTTTGCAAGGCATAGCTAAATCATATGTGGAAACACAACCATGTAGAAAAATCGACGAATTTTGTAACATTTCAGCATTTGCGTAATGTTAATTAAACCAGTCAATATGCAGCTGACGAATTCCCAACTTCCAATTGGCAAGCAAATGGTGATACATGCATGTGGATTTTGGTATGGATAAATATAATTAATTCACAATAAAAGCTCAATTTTGTATTTAACTTGTACTTTATGCCCGTACAACTTCATAAAATAGACATGTTTAAAAACTTGCACTAAATAAAAAACTGAAAAAAGTAACTTGCACTAGTTACAAAGCTGAAAAAGGGAACTTACACTATAGATAAAACTGCATTTTAAATTTGGGCCTACCTAGAAAATTGGTCTGGAACCGCCATTGAATCGACCTAAAGAATAAGAAAACAATACAAGGAAATGTCGAGTGGTTCCGGAAATTTCGAAGGAGTTGCCAGCCGATTCGAATTAAAACTTGGGATATTTTTGAAGCGGATAAAGCACTCATCCTTACAATGCTGTCCATTATCATTGACAATTTGACGTCACTCATTCTCACGTTCAATGATGTGGCCACCGAGGTCACTGGAATATGTATTCCCAAATTGTTAATTGATTTAGAGCTTGTCCACACAAGGCAGAGTGAATAGTTTTTTGTTTCTTATATATTTATGTATTCATTATAAGTCATTTTGACTATTGAATGAATACACATCATTTCTGAATAAGTCAAATAAAAGTAATGTAATTGTTAAATTCTGAATTTGGACTCGGTGAATGTGAGATTGAACGCGCCATATTGTAAATAAAAATGTTTCCACAACGTTTTGAGTTGTTTCAAGTTAGAAAAGGCGGGTGGTAAAACATATTCAACCGAACACAAGTGTGTTTTGTGGGATAGACATTTTGATTTGAAAGCGCGGTCTTCATTCTTCATCGATTCTGAATTATGGGCGGTGGGAATTCAGCAATTCCGTTATTGTCAAGTTCTGAGTGCAATTCCGTCGCCCAGCTTTAAATTCAAGAAGAAACTGAAGAAAGCATTTGTGAGAGAATTGGTTTTGATACTAAAACCTTTGCTCGTCATTTTGCATTTTCTGCAAGTCTACCAGTCGCAGGACCTAAGTTTGTTGGACAAATAGCAGAATCATGGGCTTTTGGACGCAAATATTAACAGGGATTGGAGTCCTCATTCCTCTCTGTCTGTTTCCTCTCGTTCAAGTGCAAGGTCAAATAGTTCATTCGCAAGAAATGCTGACGGAAAACGTGGGTAGGTTAAACTATTTTATGCTGGAGACTCCAAACTGTTGGATTCATTTCTTGGAGTATGCTTCCTTAGTCAACTACGCTACTTTTCAAATCCCAATGCTGCTCAATCGAAAGAGTCAGAGTCGGGAGAGTTATTTCCAGTACTCTTGGCAGGGTCGGCCGATGGGCATAATGAACGGAGGGCGATTCGCCGTCTGCTTCGTGAACGTCCTTCTCCTCGCGAGCCCCCACGAGCCCGACTCTCGACCCCCTTATAGAAAAATCACGCACCCCGAAAATAAGGTCCTAGTTGTGACATTCAACATGTATTTCCCGCCTCTTTTCAACCTAGTCCTGGGGAAAACGTTGCAAGACTTGAAGCGATTCGTCGGCAGGGACAATGGTAACTATTGGGATGAAGAAGTGGTGCCCATTATCGTGATGCTCTTGAAGACGACACGGAAACTGTCCAAGTCCGGCTCATTTCACCACCGTGAGTTGGCCATGGAGAGAGGTTGGTTCCATTTCCAACGTACACAGTACACTCGAGCAAAGCAGAAGTTTGGTTTTGTCTGCCCTCTAGCGGACGCATCATCATCACCATCATCCTGTCACAGGGCGATGATCGAGGCCCAGAAACCTATCCCTGAGGCAAGGCTCTGTCTTTATATCATAAATGGCCAGGCTTTTGAATACACGCAGCATGATCCTCTTTACAGATCCGCCATCAATTTTACACTCTCTCAACTGAACACCACAACAACAAAAAGCGAAAGTTCAGCTTGCGACCTTGTAACTCTGTCTCATTTTATCGAGGAGGTTCCTGGACACCGCGCATCAGATTATTGGGCCACGGTATCCACCATCCCAACTGGTTTCACGTCGTACCGGTTCATCACGGGCTATAACGTGTATCGTGTCGAGACATCCTTGGCGATCTATGCAAAACCATTCCAGCTGAGTATTTGGCTGAGTCTGGTGAGCTCAGCCCTTGCAACCATGACCATCATGCCGATGGTGTACAGGAAACTGGACAGGCGTGTCCTTTGGGCCACTTGCTTCTGGATTTACGGGATGTTGGTGGAACAAATGGACAAGGAGTACCCCATGACCATGGCTAACGCAAACAGCAACAATAACAAGAAATGGATACGAGTTTGCAGGACAATCTTTGCATTTTGGCTCCTACTTGGACTCATCCTAACCAACTCGTACAAGGGCATCATCAAGGCCGAGTATTTGATGAGCTATCCATTTCAAACGGACGCGGAGTTGGTCAAGGAATTAATGCGTGAGGAGGAGGATTTGGTGTTGTACTATGCTGCTGTGGACACACCCTGTTCCCCAACTTGGGCTTTAAATCGAGCGAAAGTAGTTTTTGAGTTATTATATGCGCCCATGGCGCATATAATTCTATTTGGTGGCGTCCAATATTTTTCAACCGTTGACATTTGCAGTAAAACCTGTCGGGACATTTCCAAGTTAGGCTCGTTTGTTCAATCGGATGGCACACCGCTGCCCGCATGTCAAGCTACGTACAAGTGGGCTCAACTGATGAATAGAACGCGCATCGTGTGCAATGACGTCCTGGCCAAACTGGTACGGGAGGATTTGAGCCGAATCCCGAGTCTTTTTATCACGCCCAAGAAGGATTTCTTATACTTTTGGGGAATTTTCAAGACTCAGATGAAAAAGGATCCTGGGTTGAGATTTGCTCACAACCGCCGGGTTCTGGATGACGATTCCTTGCGGAAATGGACGGGCTACAACATTCGGCCCGGTTTGAATAAGATGAATCCGGATTTGGTGGCGAATGGTCTGAAAGTCCTTTTGAGCTCTGGAATCTACCGGCTGTGGGAAGGATTGGAGCAAATTAAATTGAGCATAGCAGAGAAGCGGAATTTGGCCATGGAGGACGACGAGACCGTGGAGGATTTCAAAGCTCTGTCCTTTGACAGTTCGGACATTCACTTGGTCTTTTATTTGTGGCTTCTCGCCATCGCTGTCAACTGCACTCAATTCGCTTGTGGCGTCCTGTGGAATTTTCGACGTCAAATTTTTGATTGGGGAGTCTGTGCCGTCACCGGAGCCACTCATTTCTTAAAGCGATTGATGACTTGTTGCATTCGCGCTATACAACTGTCGCTTTCCAGAATGAAAATGGGGAGTCGTTGATTTCAACCGCTCGTACAGCATTTAATTATTTCTTTAAGCATTTTAAAGTGGACGAAAGCACAATTTCTTTCTACACCTTTCTTTTATTTTTTCTCTTCTGAATTTTGATAGTCAGAGTTTCTCGCTCACCCTGACCGTTAAACAAAAAGCTAAGTCAAGTCATTTTCGTGTGATGGCAAATAATGCCACCACAGATAAATGTAGGAGTTTTGAGTTTGAAATTTAACAGTTTGAAATGGTGAAAACATAACGGAAATTTAAATACCAGATAGGTAGATAAAGCTTTTATTTAACGTGTCAGATTAGGCATCCGCCCTGCAGCACAACATTTTAATTTAACACTAGGGTTTAATACATATGGATCATTAGTTATTAAATCATTTATAATTATTCATTTCGAAGTTTCATTGCAGATTTCCAGAATACGTAGATATGTAAATAGTAAGTCAAGTCATTATTATTATACGAAACATTGTTGAGATTTTTATTAATTGTAAGGTGACCCAATCCTGGTCACCAAACAGGCCGGAAATGACCCAGTTTCACGCGTGAAACTGGGTCATTTTATGGTATGACGGATATTGGCCATATTTCCTGGGTGGATTTTAAGCAAAATCCGGCGTATATTTTTACGCCGGATTACCCAGGAAATATGTATGCAGGATGAAGCCGGATTTTTTATATTCAGGAGGACGCCGGATATTTAATATGCAGGATGACGCCCGATTTTTTATATGCAGGATGACGCCAGATATTTAATATGCAGGATGACGCCGGATATTTAATATGCAGGATGACGCAGGTAATCAAATTGTATATTACCCCTTTTGGATAGACTTTTTTAATATATACATATAGTTTTTCTAGAAACAATACAAATATTGTTCATTTATTTCATAAAATCATAGCAATGTCACTTATTCAAATTTACAATCATCAATCATATAAGTGTTTAATAATAAATATGTTTCTCCATTTACATTATGTATATAAATATATGTAACATAGCAAAGGCTGTAGGCGTCATTAGACTTTTGGTACTGATAAATAAGTATTTTTGTTTTTTTAATAAACAATCAATAATAGAAAAAATGGGGACTGCAATTGAAACATAGCAGTCCCCATATATTTTGTTTATAAATTTTTTTACTAGAACTAACACTGATAACGTATATTTGAATGACAAAAAATAAATACAAATAGATGATTTAATTAGAAATTGAAATTGGCTCGTTCTCTTTCTT
>JAIUND010004186.1:0-12843 GCA_034699125.1 Gisinianus flammeolus | reverse complement strand
TTGTATCCATGGACAATAATATACAGTGACTGATTAAAATATTGAATTCCCGCTCTTCCAGGGAGCCACCCATATATCGTCGCTCTAGGTATCCAAGGTTCTATATAAGTATTTGATTTTCCTTAATGACGTAAAGTTGTATATTTTTATTTGACTAATAACCAAAGGTTCCAGATTTTTTAGCTCCTCCCACTACAATACGGAAAATAACTAGTGCTAGGCTCCTCCCCCACAAAAATATATGGAAGTGTGATGTGAGAAAATCACACCTACTGTCCATTCGGATAAAACAGAGATATGCAGACTAACTCCGCCCACTACGTCATTCCATATGTATTATAATGCTTCTCTTATTGGAGATTTACAGTTTAGTGGTTAAACGGTAAATATAGTTAGTCTGCACATCTCTAGATAAAAATGATTATTATTGACTTTTTTTGGAGTTGGCGCGGGCGAGGATGTGATGTCCTTGGAATCGTCGCCCGCGCCAACTCCAAATTAAGTAAAAAAAAAATTATTTTTATATGAATGGACAGTATATAAAAGCAACATTTTTTTTTACTGTGCTGTGGTGATGGGAAATTCCCATTGGGAATATAAATGAGAGGTCAGGAGACTTTCCAATATATGACAAGGTGTGTAGATATATTATAAGTAATTTGAATCGTCAAAGGGAAAGTAAAAAAAATCGTGTGTGGATATTAATTTTAATTTGTCCGCAATCACACAATCACATACGTGCGAGAATTCATGCAGGAGAAAATAGAGCGTTTTCTGGAATTTAAGGTCAGTGAACAAGGAGCGTTTTATTTGTAATATACACATTCAAAATATTCTCCAATTCATAAGTATATTTTGGTAATAATATTTAATAATAATTTGATGACAGTGTGTGAGAGAGAATGAAACACGCGATTTTGACCAAGGTAAAATACAATATCTCAAAATATACGATAGAAAATATACCGGATGAGTATTTAGTCGTGGCTGAATGGTTTTGAGAGTAATTGCTGTGAAATTGTTCAAAATTTCCATTACATTTTAATTTAATTTTAATTTATTCCGCATTTGAGTTGAATGTTTTCATATATACACACAGACAATTCTATTCGTATTAATTTCAGTCGTCGGACGAGTATATATAATTGAAGGCAATAATAATAATAATAATAATTGTATTCATGTTTTGTCATTGTAATGGAGAGGAAATGAAATGACGAGTCAGGTCAGAAAGTCAGGCAATCTCCCATCAATATAAATTCTCAGCGTCCTTCTCGACATTCTCGAGTTTAATTCCCACAGCACAATTTCCACAGTGCAAACCTTATTCTTTTTGAGCCACAGTTTTATATTTTTGAAGTGCGTATGTGTGTGAACTTTCGAGTTGAAGAAAATATGAAATTCTGCATTCTCTGCATCGTCCTTCTTTCATTGCTGGCCATCCCCGAGGTTTGCTTTTTCCCTTTAAAAAACAAATGACGTATTTAAAATTGAAAGTACTTGTGCTGTTGAGAGTTGAGCGGTCCACAGGTCCACTTCACAATTGACCTGGACGACACACACAGAAAATAGAAAGAGAAACAGACAAAAAGAGTCCTACTCCTATTGGTCATGGAAAATGTCATATTCTTATAAATATTCCTTTGTTGTGTCTGTGTGGATATATTTCATTGAATGAGCGATGATATATATATATAGAATAATGGACATCCGGCCAAGTCTAAAAACTCAGGAGCACCGAAAGCAGCAGTGGAAAATGACGACGGAGGAGATTCCTCTGACCAATCTCATGACAACCAGCAAGATGATCATCAGGAAGGTGGTGGGGCCGAGCCGGACCCAGAATTGATGAAAAGTATCACACCGGAATGTGCCAAAACCATTAACGAGTTCGTCCCCTTCCTTCCGAGACACAAGTGTCTCTATATATACAAATATCTGTAGATTGTTCTATATTAGTCTAGCTCAATTTTTTTTATCATTCTCTTGGTGAATGTTTGTCTATGCTCAATTCTAAATGAGTTCATTCTATATATCGTCTGTTAAGTTCAAAAAAGGACGATACTCATTTGGCCCCAGAGGGTGAATACACATTGTGTGCATACGCATATGCTGCGTCGGGGGCCAGACGATTATCGACCTTTTTTTAACTTAACAGACGATATACATAAATGTACATATATATTATAGGAATAAGACCAAACTGGAAGCACTGGGGAAAGGAGAGCAGGATCAAAAGAAAATGCAAGAAGTCATTGACATTTTAATCGAGGGTGGATGTCAAAAGTTTTTGGAGTACATGGCCAAAAAACACCAAAAACAACAAGCATAGGATAACTCCAAAGAAACTAAATGCTCCACACACCATCTCAATATCTTTCTAAAGGATTATATACTGTCCATTCATATATAAAAATGATTAATTGACTTAATTTGAAGTTGGCACACAGCGAGGATGGGATGTCCTTGGAATTTGGAAGCGAAACGAAGGTAAAAAATAAATTTCGCTTCCAAATTCCAAGGACATCCCATCCTCGCCCGCGCCAACTCTCAAAAAAAAGTCAATAATCAATAATCCTTTTTATATGAATGGACAGTATGATTCCACATTTATTTTGAAAAAACAAATATCCAATGTATATTAAAAAAAAAAATGTAATTGATTTAAATATTTAAAATTTGAGAGACAAAATCAAAGTAAAGTATATAAAACATTATCATTTTTTTCCCCCCATATACTTTTTTTTTGTATAAATGAAAATCAAGAAGGAAAAGTGATTTGATAAACTTGATTGTTGGGACTCAAAAGTAGTTTTTGGTAGTTTTAGATCCGGGGTGTTTGATATATGTTTTGCCATGTTCAAACTGATAATGAGCAGCAAGGTCCGCCTCGTAATAGAATTTCCGCTTACAAGACGCCGTCCTCCCATCCTTTCGGTATGCACAATGGAATTTGTACTCGAAATGAAGTCGGATATGATCGAGAAGATCCTGGGCGAGTGAGAATTTGAATGAGCAATCCGCATACGGGCAAGCATGAAGTTTTGATGTTGAGGAGCCTTGAGTTGATGATCTCACCCCCGCCGTCACTTTCTCCCTCTTTCTCTTCTCCAACTCATTGTCCTGGTCCTTGTGAGTCCGTAAATGAAGGCTGAGGGCGGTGGAGCCCTTCACTTTCACCTTACAATACGGGATGGGACAACTTAGTTCCAATTGATTGGACAATTTCCGAGCAGCAACCTCTCTATGCTCCTTCATATGTTCCTCAAAGGGCCTTAGTTCCATGAAAGTCCGGGCACAACGGTCTTGTGGACATTTCACCGGGGTTTTCCGTTTCCCTCCATTTGGCCAATGAAGTTGCTTGTGCGTTCGCATGAGGGCTTGAGACGCGATGGTTTTATTGCAGTGAGGGAACTCGCAATGGACGGGGACATGTCGATCCTCTTCGTGATGATCCAACTCCTCTTGAGACTGGAACAGTTGAGAGCAATCCTCATGACGACAAAGGAACACTTCCTTGGCCGAACTGAGAGCGTGACGCTTCATGTGAGAGCCAAAGGCGAGCGCGTCAGAGGAGTACACTTGACAGATGGGACATTTGAAGAAGACTTGCTGTGCGGGGGCGGATGAGGATGAGGAGGAAGAAGCCGCCGAAGATGGTGAGGATGATGTGGAGGAGGAGGACGCCGAGGAGAAATGGGGTTGGTACAACTTGGAGCCGTACGGCTTTCTTTTGGTGGGCACAACTATATTCTTGACAGATGGAGATGGAGCAGCTGGCTTTTGAATTACAATGGGAGACGACCGTGATGGAGTAGACTGAATTTTTAGGGAATTGGTGGGCTTTGAATTTGAAATTAAATTTGTAGGGGGTTCTGGTGGTAGTAAGTATTTTCGGAGGAGGGCCCTTGGGATTTTTCGGATCGTCTGACCATTTCGAACGTAAACCCAACCGGGTTCAAGTGGGGCTAGTTTTGGGATTTTTGAACGTGGTCCGTCATCGGTGGTGGGGAAAGTCCGAATTTCTCCCTCCTCCAAGTGATTTTCCGGCTCCACGACGTCGTCCTTTCCCGGCTTGTTTGTTTTTGTTTTTGGTTGGAGTTGTTGTTGTTGTTGTTGTTGTTGTTGACGTTGTCGTTTTCGTTGTGGTTGTGGTTGGGATTTGGGGGGAAATAATAATGGTGGAGGGTGGTGAGGATTGGGTGAGCTGAATTCAAAGAGTGGATTGGAATTATTTGAATTTGAAAATCCCTCCTCGTCCTCACCGTCTTGGTCATTGTCGTTGTCGTGGTCATAGTCATTTTCATTTTCTAGTTCCAGTCCATGGAGAGGTCGAGCACAGTTTTGCATGTGAGACTCGAGTCGGGCCGCACTTCCAAAGTCTGCAAGGCAATTTGAACAGTATAGGAATTCCTTGGGTTGATTTCCATCTGGATTTGATTCAATTTCCTCTAATTTGACTTCAACTTGTGGATGTTCTGAGTCCGTTTCCGTTTCCGTTTCCGTTTCCGATTCCACTTCCATTTTTATTTCGGGCTCTTCTTTAATTTGCACTTGGACAGATTCTGATGCTGATGCTGATGCTGCTATTTTTGTTGATTTTGACTTTGATGGTCCCGGTAGATTTTTATTTTTGTTGGTAGACTCAGAATGTGGTTTCTCACGAGCCAGGGGAAATGGACTCGTTTCCTTCCCCGTCTTGACCAATATTAATTTACTTTCCCCCATCACAGGAATGTTATTTTGTCGTAGATTTAAATTGTGTAGTTCGGATTTATTTAAATTCAGAGTTGATGGTGAGATGACTTTTTTTTTTTGTTCCGTGTCCAGATCACTCGATGGATTTTCCTCTACTTTTATTTCCACCCCCTTTCCCCTTTGCCCATCGTCATCTTCTTCTTCCTCTTTGTCTATGCTTTCATGATTTTCAAGGACATCATTAGTTTGGGTGTTGGATTGGACTGGAGATGGAATTTGAATGGAAGGAGTTTTTGTCAAATTGGAACTTGAAAGTCGGAAAACAGACGATGGAGTTGGATTTTTTTGATTTGGCGAATTTAATATAAGATTTCTTGGTAATGAAGATGATGATAAAGTTGTGGACGACTGTAAAAGGATGTTGATGCCTTTTGGATTTAAATCAGAAGTCTGCACCCAACTTTTACCCCTCGTCAATTCATTTCCCTTTGGAATTGACTCAACGGAAGCACTACAAATCAATATATAAAATGAGAACATATAGACCAAATTAAATTCATTTCATTCACAAACACATTTTTTAATTTGTATCACATATGTATTATTATTATGAATCAAATGAATCATCAAATAGGGAATTTATATGTACAGATACGAATTTACTGCGAATTTACGAAAAATATTACTTGTCTATATAGCTTTTGTATTTAATAATAAAAAATACCATTGCATTTTTCAATCCAAATCAAAAATCAAACCAATTAAATGAGGATAATTAAATAATTTAAATGTTGTTGTTAGATTAGTCTATTTAATGCGCTCAGTATAGAGTCAGTTAACAATTTACCTGAAATTGTGCTCGAGGAGTTGATGACTCCCAAGTTGACTTTTATCCGGGAAATTAATCCCGCAGAGCGCACAAATGAACGGCACTGTTTTATTCTCCATCCTCCAATTCCCCCAATTACCTGTCAATATGAAATATACAATTAACCAATTAACTCCAGTAATTAATTAAAGGGAATCTTGATTAAGAATTATATATGATTAAAATACCGAGAGATGAATTATACACACAATATTGAATTTGTATATGATACAAAAGAGGAAAGACACAACACATGAGGTAAAATAGACGAGAGCAGTCTTGTATAATTCTTTTGGAATCGACTCCAGAATTAGGTATTAAAGATACTAACAATAAGAATTACTTATAGAATTAGAATGACCAAAAGCATCGGTAGGAAGAATTACTAAGGAATTGGAATTACCAAAAAACTTCCAAAAAGTATTAGTAAGGAATTGGGATTACCAAAAAGAATTACCCCAAAGAATTGGCAAAGAGAATTGGGTATTTTCCCTATTTTTTGAATTTGTCAAAGGGGAAATTTTGAAATGTTGGAATTAGGATGACCAAAAGTATTACCTAAAAGAATTACTAATGAATTAGGATTATCAAAAGAGCTGCAGAAAAAATTAGTAAGGAATTGGAATTAGGAAAAAGAATTTCAAAAAGAATTACCTAGAATTACGATTAACAAAAAGTGGAATTATACAACACTGGACGAGAGAAAAGCAAAAATCCCGGATTTAAATGCACAGAATAAAATATGATTGGCTTCTTACTTACAAATGTGACGATCGTTAGCTCAACGATTTTATCCTGCTGTCACTTAATAAATATTTTAAAGGCATTCGGATTTTGAATACAACGAGAAATTAAATCATTTCCGTTCAAAAAAAGTGTGTGAGAGAAAATTGGGAAAATTTTCGCTCGTCAATTCTCAAAATAATTTTGCTCGGCGGCTGCCGTCAAGGATTTCGACAAGACTCTCCGCACTTTCATTTCATCCTCTCAATATTTTCCATTCCGCTTGGATTTAATTGCAATTAAATTAAATTAAACTAAATGGAATTTATTTAAATATGCTGAATTGTAATTACATTTAAATACTCATTACCAACTAAATATGATTGTAATATTTTCATGTGTAACAGAAGCTGTGCAGGTTTTTGTTGACTGTCTCATAAGAAGCTCCCCATTTACAGTGTGATTTTCACAGTGAATAAGGAAGTTACTTTTGGGACATTTCCACGATCAAGTTTTAATCATTAAAAAAATGCCTTGTGCATTCCAGGTAAATTTTCCAACCTTGGAAGTTTTTGAATATAAATTTCCACAGGTATAGTCAAACTTCTATTCATAAATCTGCAGCTGGAAAAATTCCAACTCAATTTTCGATTTCAATAAAAAAAAATGCCGCTTTCCCCACAGCACAAGAAAAAAGAAACCGATCGAGTCGACACAGCCACAGCTTATATGTATACTTGAGTATGTACATACAAGTCCGAATATGAGGACTACCAAAAGGCGTTGTAAACTGACTTAATTTGAAGGGCTCAAAGGACTTCCTCGGATTTTTCTTTCAAATCCAATTTAAAAGCCCGCCGAGGTCATCACCACATGCATCATCATTATTTTGCCTCAATTAAGAAGACATAAAATGTACACACAATCAGTATATAAATGATGATCCTTTTGAGTATGTTGTATGTTGAGTATTTTCCAGAAATTGTTTATTCTCACAGTGTGTGCATTCAGTCAGTAATTCTGACTTGTGTGTGACGATGAGGTGGTGGTGGACAATTATATATGAGAACCCCCGCAGCAAGAAATGACGAGTGTGAGTTTCTGTGTGTGTCTGTGAATTGGGAATTTAATTCCCAATTTTCTTTTCAATTTCTGTTTTAGCACAAAATTACTAACTTTATTTGCGTTTAATTTACTTTTGTTTCCTTGAAAAATTTTAACGTCCGGCTTGGACCGACCCCCCTCCCCCCTCCCACATCCAGGCACGTCCATAAAAGACCCTTTTTCTCGACCCCCCTCCCCTGAAATCTGCGAGGCTCACAAAATTGCTGACCCCCTCCCTCCCTAAAAAAAGACTCTTTTTACGAACGCCCCCTTAAACTCACATATTCATTTATGTCATTTAATTTTTTATGGGAGTAACGTGTGTTTTTATGAGGGCGAACAATTCAACGTCTGCCGGAAATAAAATAACCTCAAGGTTTACATGTAATAAAAATGTGTAAAAATGTGGTGTGTGTGTATGTGGATGCAAAAGGATTGAAAATTTATAACAAGGCCACTTTTGCCTTGCCAGTGCCAGTCGGCTGGAATACGGAAATTCGGATATAGTTAAACTGTCGTGAAGCATTTTGACAAAGATTAAAATGAAGTTCATTTTGACACTATTTTGCTTAAGCTCTCTTGTGGTTTTTATTGTGGTAAGCTTCCATTTCTGTTTACTTACCTATAATAATTAAAGTCTTTTGGAAATAATCTTAATAGTATATCAATATATATATATCGTCCATTTAGTTCTGAATCGTACTTATAATCATTTGGCCCCATAAGGTGAATTCACGTGCCCCCGTTGTACATCCTAACGTGCGTATGCTCCTTTAGGGGCCAAATGATTATAGTACGATTCAGAACTAAATGGACGATATATCTATATATACTCTTATAAAGGGAGCTCCAATTGAGAGTATTATTGCATCATCGTCGAATTCGAATTCGAAAGTGGAGCCCATGCACCTCGTTCCAGCCTCAATGGCCCAAGATGTGCCAGAAATAAAAAAATTTCCCGTCATCCACGTTAATAATAATGCTTTAACATCTGGATTTGGATCTAGATCTGGATACGCGTCCTCATCCAATGACTGGAATCACAATTCCAGTCCATGGTCAAATGCTTTAGGATTCGGAGGAGGAGGCGACGGTGCTCATCATTTCCATTCCGGTGCATCGATTGGCGGTCCAGTGGGATCATCATCCGGAATCGGTGGAGTTATTAGGGAGTTCCTGGACGCTCTCACTCATTTATTTGTCATGCCAGGGAATTATCAGAATGGAGGGTTTTTTGGAATGGGAAATGGAAATAATGGTGGGTTTTTTGGAATGGGGAATGGAAATGATGGCGGGTTTTTCGGAACGAGAAATGGAAATGATGGAGGGCTTTGGGGAATGGGAAATGGAAATAACGGAGGGTTTTTATCTGGGATTTTCTGTGGTGGTCGTCGTTATTAAATCATTAGCCGTTTCCCGCGATGTAAACTTTAAAATGTGTGTAATCCTTTTGGAATAAATAAGACTCGATGTTCACTCTCGTTTCCACATTAAGGAAAAGAATCATTTTCCACACATTCAAATACAATTTGTATTCACATTCTAACGATAAATTGACTTTGTGTTCTTTGTCTTTGAACTCACATGTGAGGAAATCCTTAAAATGAAAATCATTGAAAATTGGATTTTCTATGTATCTGTAGATGACTTTTCCACTTTATTTTCTCTTTTCCTTTTTGCAGACAAAAACTTACTCTATACTATTTTTAATTCTGTAACTTTTTTGTGATTTTAAGCCCCGCCCAGTATTTCCCTTCTGTCCTTTAAAATACATTAGCAAGGATAATAATGGGCGGGGCTCAAAAAATCGGCACAGAATTAAAAAAAGGAGAGTATGTAAGTTTTTTTCGATTCGAATTCTTCGTTATTTGCTTTCGATTTCTTGAATTCAATTGTATACAAATATGTAAGAAGCCTCTACCAACAAATTATAATTGACATTTAACATCAGACATGAACAACTGCTGAAAAGAAATGAATTTTGATGGCGCGTATTTTCATATATGTTCCGCACTCAAAAATGAAGTGTAAAGAACATCAGTTTATTCACATAAAAATGCTCAATTTTATATACATGAAAAACGAAAAATCTAAAATTCAAAATGGGAAATCGGACAAGAAATTGTTTGCTTTGAATTAAAATTTGGCTTTTGGCATTTGAAGTCAGAAAGTCGGTGGAATTTCTTTCATTTCCACAGAGCAGGGCCACAGTTCCAGCCCACAGCCATAAAGAAATGAAGATGCGTCTTTTGACACCCGAAATCCTGAGCTTTCTTCGAAGGTCCATAAAAGATGCGGAAATGTTCCATTTCCATCCTTATGTATACTTGGCCCGAGGACTCGGAGGGACCATGCACAATTGCTCAAATGCAGAAAGAAATTGACCATTTGCCTCCTCAATGTCGTCTATTCTATATCGTGTATTTGATTTTCGAGATGGTTTGAGCCATTCATCATTCAAGTGAGCCGAGATGACAGTTTCTCCTCCAAAATTCAAGTCTATATACCTCCATCAATTTCACATCATCTTCGTCTCGTTTGTCCCACACTCTTCCAAATTTTCATCCTCCTCAATCTCAAAACGCTCCCACAATTCATCGCTGGCTATATATATCGTATATTTGAATTTCAGATTCTGAAACTCATGAAAATCGTTGAGAGTGAGTTCCATATGGGAAATACTTAAATACTCAAGCGTCCTCATTCTCTTTTGTTTCATTCCATTTTTGGTCTTGGGTGGACTTAATTGCAGAAGGAATTTCGGAAAAAGAAATGTGATGTAATTTCTATTATACATAATTGCATTTTTTATGTCCGAAGTCCGAGCGGCTTACCGATGGTTGGATGACGTAATTTTGGCCCAGTTTTTGCACTTTTATACTTTCTTTTGAATCACTTTGCCATATAATTTGTAATTAGTCGATTAAGATTAAAAGTACTCCGTCTATATAGTATTCTTTTCCGATTTTATTATATAGTGACGAAGAATTAGCATCGCTACGAGAAATTCTTGTCTCCATCCGAATTTAATCGCCAGCATTAATTCGGAACAACAACTATATATATGGGTTAACGGATTTAAACTCCAATATTTTCTGCGGGGACAAAACCTTAGATTTCTTTGAAATTTTTATAGTAAATACTATCACTTATTGCTAGTACCATATCGTTGTCAAAACTGATTTTGGTTCGGCCAAAAAATTCAGAGTATGTCGGCCCACCTACCCACTACCCAAAACCCATGGGTTTACCCATACCCAGCCCACCCTCAAATTAACGCTTTGGTGGGTAGGTGGGCACTAGAATGAAAATACGATACCACAGCGGGGAAAAGATGGTGTGTATTCTCACGTCCGTGGCTGTACATTTTTATTTTAAAAAAACGGGAATTACACATATGCTTCAAGAACTTACTATCGCTTTGAGAAAATATTTGTATATTGAAAACGCGAGCATAACTTGGAAAACACTTACAAATGTCTGCCCACCAACCCAACACGACCCACCCACCCACCTCCAAAATCGCAAAACCCAGGGTTTTTACACACTCTGAAAAAATTTCAAGAAAATTTTGAAGTTGGCGTGTCGGAAACTAGTCAAAAAGTGAAAAATGTTAATAACTAGCGATATAGAGCATATAAAGGCTTGAAATTTGTTTTACACATAGGAGATTACATATATCCATGATATGAATTCATGATTTGTAATATTTTTGTTTCGAAATTTCCTGAAATTTCGAAGAAACTAATTTAGAATTTTCATAGCAAGCACAAACTCGCAAAGGTGGATTTTTTATATATTGTAAAGAAATGTACGTACTACAACATATCCAAAATCCACCTTTGCAATTTTGTGCTTGCTATGAAAATTTTAATTAAGAAGTTAATTAAAAATGGACAAAATCATGCCCTTGTGCCAAATTGTAACGTCGTTTGTGGCTTAGTGAGGTAGGGAGAGTTTTGCCTGTGGCAGAGGACACGGGTTCAAAACCTGGCCAGGGATAAGCTGAAAAAGGCTTGAACATATATTTTCTGTTGGCATCATCATTTATGTCATTATTATTATTACCATGAACGTATGTGTGTAGAAGTACGTATGTATGTGAGTAGCTCTCAGAGTGCACTGCCGAAAAAATCTTCTAAATCTTCAAAATGTGAATAAATGTGATTAAAACGTATATTATGTGTCAGGCAAACATGATGCTTTGAAATTTTTTAAATCAGACCGATTTTACAGCTTTTAGACCGAAATACGGGTTGTCGGCGGGGTGTTTTGTGGGCGCCGCTACAAGTTTATTTATGAACCGATTTGGATTCTGTTTGGTGCTCGACAACTACAATCGGTGGGATGTTGTCGAGCAGCCGAGACATCCGCCATTTTGTATACGGGGCGCCCGCCAGCGGTCCCGGAAAAATGTCAAAAATGCCCTTTCTACAAGGGAAAAGACATGGCACACTATGGGGGTGAAAAGGGACCGAGTCAGATTTCGACAAAATTTGGTGGATATGATCTTTATAGGTCATACAAGATACCTGTGAAATATTAAGCAGATTGTAGTACTCGTTCGACCTACAGAGGTCGAAACATGAAGCATTGGGGTCATGTGAGGTCACGAGTACAAATGGACCAAAAAATAGCCAAAAAATCAGACTTTAAATCTTCATCAACTTTCCGGAGAGACAATGTCAAAATGTGTAACCGTTTGACCTCCACGTGTGACGAAAAGGTCAACTATCAAAGTTATCCAAACTGTTCCGCAAAAAAACCAAACATACTCAGAATTACATGCTGATTAACGTTTGTTAAGCGACTTGACCACAATTCTAAGTCCTTGGACCGCGATAAAGGTCAAACATGTCAAATATGAAAAATGTGTGAATTGTTCCGCATAATAGCCAAACATACTTAGAATTACATGGTGATCAAACTTTGTTAAGTGACTTAACTACATTTGTCACTTCTTTGACCTTTCGGACCCCCAAGCAGGTCATACTTTTTTACTTTTCCACAAGGACATGTGCACGGTTTATATGGAATATTGGGGTTGTGCGGGATTTGGCTCAAAATTGGTAGAGAGGTAGTCTAGAGGTAGGCGAACAACGTTTCCATTACGACTTTTCTGAGGATTGCCCCTGGTGTTCGCCACAGGTCACAAAATGGAGTTGGCTCTACAAGGTCGTTAAACATACCAAAATTACGTGATTTTTATGCTGTTCATTTTTCATAAAATAAATTATCTACCGTTTGCCCTGTGGAGGTCATGCAAATTGAAAGAAGGCCAAATGTAATAAGCGGTGGAAAAGCGCCGTGCAAACGCAAGCTTTTTTCAGAACTCAACTACGCACAACATTTGTAATCACTTACAACCATATGCAGCCTTTTCACCTATGCGACGGTCACTTCGTTCTTTAGTCATTATCTATTTGTTTATTGTTTATTATTTTTCATAT
>JAIUND010004185.1:0-12851 GCA_034699125.1 Gisinianus flammeolus | reverse complement strand
ATGAGGATAAGAATGACGACAACTTGAAGACTCAAGACGGCCACGCCCATATTCACTTTCCCTTTTCCTGTCCACATATTAGACATTTTTCTCACAGCTGACAATGTTTAAAATTGTTCGGATTGGAAATTTGTAAGTCACTTTGCTTTATAACTTTTGAATGAAGGCTGAATTATTTGGAGTTTGGTGTTCTGTTTGTCTCACCATTTCCCATTGTTTATGTCACCCACTTGAGAAATATATTATCCAATATGTTGACGTTTGAATGAAATATAAAAATTCATTTTGTTTGTGCACATTGGTCGTATGTACTTTTGAAATTAATAGACATTTAAATTTGAAGTTTATTAAATAATCTAGCTTGCGAAAAACACAGGGAGAAATATACAACAACAAAAGAAAAGAACAGCGTATTTAAATTTGATCTCGCCCACTCGGATTCGAACCCGGAACCACACTATGCATTTATACGATACATTTACGATATATTTACTGTGACGAGAAATGCGTGACGGAGAGAAGAGCGGATTGGAGCATGGTCTGAACCTCCAATTGATCCACCGACGGCGGGATTATACTCCATTGAAAAAACTCGATGGCTCCTTTAGCAATCCGAACGAGCTTCATCGGACAGTCGCTCTTCACGTCCCGATAAGAATCCCGAAAGCCCTGGAATGTCTTGAGCAAGTCCTTTTCCGGGTAAGAACAAGAACAGACGGAGCATTTGAATTCATTCCCTCCATTCAATTCAATCCCTTTCATTTTCTCGCCCGTCCTCTCCGCGGGCTTCATGGAGGCGGAGCATCGGCGACAACAAAACCCTGTGAGGGGGGCCTCAGGGCTCGCCAGGAGTTCATCTTTGATGGGCCAATCCTCCAAACAGGCGATGCAGTCACATTCAAACTTGAAGACCGTCTCCAATTTCATCCTTCGTTCAAATCTCCCTCCTCCCTCCACATCATAAAAGGATGAGGAATAAGGGAGAGTGAGCTCCTCCCCCCTTTTGAGACTCCTCCCCGCCAGGATGGCATTCTCCCCAAAGGTCAAGGCCATGCAATGGAGGACGTTTGGGTCACAGGAGTGACTGATGAGGGTCGTGGTGGGGTAGATGGCGGAACCGAATGGACATGGCTCTCCCTGGTCCGTCCCTTCAAATCCCAGCTCCATCAGAGGGATCGTGTTCATGGAGAAACTGTCGAAATGGAGGAGAATCATCTCGGCAAGGAAATCCTGAAAATCATCTGATGCCACGGCCTGGGATCGAACCTCCGTTGGAGCCTCTGTTGTTGTTCTTGTTCCCGTTGAAATCACGTTGAGAAAGAAATCCGTGCAGTCTCGGAGGATCCTGGACAAAGCCAAGGCATTGCAGGGTGGGGGGATTTCATGAGGGGTGAAAACGGTGTGGAGATGCCGGATCGTCCGGTAGGAATTAGAGTCGTAGATCCCTGTTGAAGGGTCCACCCCGGGAATTTCAAATTCAAATTCAAATAATTCCTCCGTCCATTTATCGTCTGGAGGACTTGATGACGTCATCGAGTCCTGGAAAATGTGGAAGAGTTTTTGAGGGCCTTGACTACAAATGACTTTGAAGGCCATGAACCATTGAGAGGCTTCTCGAGGATTATTGGATAGGAGAGAATGGAGATGAGGGAAGGCGGGACATTCAAATTGATGCGATGGACTCGCAGACGCCCGACAGTTTTCATCACAAAACATGGCCTGAGAGAAATATTCAAAGGAAAAAAATTCAAAATTCAAAAAGGAATATCGAAAATTAGCGGGAGTTTTCCTTTATCATTGTTAAAAAAAATTGTATGAATGTCTTGTTGTTGGGATTTGTAAGGCGGGAACGTACAAACACACAGTTGGGGCAGGGAATGAGCTGGAAATTCCTCTTGAGACAATGATGACAATGAGCGAGGACGCGGGAAGGTTTGAAAGGGCCCATGAGGGCGCTCACAAAGGGTCTCTCCACTATTAAGGTCGTGCCTGTGGAGAAATGAACCGGGATTATTTAAATATATATCGTCCGTTAAGTTCAAAAACGTACTATAAATTTTTTCCTTAATTTCGTTTGACCGGGCTTGACCTGTTCTGGAGATCAAAGTATTAGAGATGGAGCTTTGGGTCAAGCGACATTATTGTAGAGCAGGTCATGAGGAACAATAATGTCGCTCGACCCAAAGCTCCATCTCTAATACTTTGATCTCCAGAACAGGTCAAACCCGGTCAAACGAAATTAAGGAAAAAAATTATAGTACGTTTTTGAACTTAACAGACGATATATGTTTTTGAAATTAAGGGGTATAACTTCTTAATTGTAAGTAGATATTATTAGGCGAAGGGCTCTCACTGACCGACAGGGACATCTTTCGTCACGACCAGAGTTCGACCACGACTCGGGTTCATCTGAATCTGTATGAAATCCTCGAGGGCGGGAGCGAGTGGATTCGGAGACGTCAATTTAAATATTTTGGGGGTAAATTGAGAAAACTGTTGGGATTTCCTCTTTTTCTTTGCGTCCCATTTTTGACGCTCTTTCGAAGGATTCCCAATTTCCTTTTCGAGGTGAAGTGAAACCCGTGAGAATTCCTTTTGAAACGTCTTGGCTGTCATATTCATATTATTATGGAATTGAGTGGGGGGAGGAGTCGGGCTTTGAAGAGCCAATCCGAGTTCCTCCAGGGCTCTGACCTCATTCCGAAACGGCTCCTCGTTGAATAGCTTGAATTTGATGAAATGGGCCAGAGTGAAATCGGATTCCTCTTGCGCATGAGCAGAAATCAGATTAGAGAGCGCCAGCCCTCTTTTTAATTGTCCAACTCCCATCGCTTCCATCGCTTTGTCCGAGTAATCCTTCGAAATCTGAGAACTTTTCTCCCATTCTATATACACATTTGAATGGTTCATTTTTTAAATTCAAATTTCATTGATCATTTGAGGGAAAATCAAAATCAAAATCAAATTAAAAGGGCGCATTGGGCGCAAACAGCAGTGTGTATTTGAAATATATAATTTGCACTCACGTTTTGTAGTCTCTGGATTTGGACTCCATTTGAAAAACGGTTTGATCCTCTGAATCCGCTCGGCATTGTCCTTACACGACTCAAGCTGAGCCTCAAAATCCCTGAAGGGCCCCAGCTGACTCACTTGCGTGACTAAATCCTGTACGAGTTTGTCATTGGACGAATCAAAACTCGAACTCGAGCGAGAAGTTGCCCTGGAGAGGGAAATTTGAAGTTCCCTCTGAAGTTGACGATGAAGATCAAGGTCCACCATTTTTTTTGAATTCTACAATTTTCCCTCTTGAACTTGATTTACTTAGGTACTTTACTCGAAAATTCTAATTTTATTACGACTTCTGGTTCTCCGACCAGCCAGAAATCAACTTCTGCTGCGACTATATCATAAAAACAAGTCAATTTGACGACATGCGACAGAGCAGATTTTTCTTACATTCTATGGAAACAATTACAACTTATTACACAGTTTACAATGCGTAAAAAAGTGCGGGTAAAATGAACAATTCTGGTGCACAAAAATCAAAAATCTACTCGAATTGAACCGCCGTCTTTCCTTTCAATTTTGAGGATGAGAAATTCGTATATATAATATACGATTGAATGAAAGAGAGATTGTGAATGAAAAGCTGCTGTGTGAATGCAAAAATTGGCCGTCTGCCACATGTAGAATTTTTAGCAGCCGGCGAGAGATAAAGGAAAATATGCGCTCACACACACACACACAGTCACAGAATCACATGCAGAGCGAGCTAAAACTCACAAATTGTGTGTGTGTGTTGGAAAGGGATTTTTCAATGTTGTTGTTCTACTTTTTCCAAAGGTTTATGCTGGGACAGTTCAAAGTGAATATTCGTGGATTTAAAGGGGAGGAAGTGCAACCACACAACTCTCGGTTGTTTTCCTTCTCGTTTTGTTTTCCTGACAAAATTAAAGGGACAGAGATGTGTGGATTTGAGAATTTGGAACTTTCCACAGCAGGGACCTTCAAATCCCTTCAAAAACGAGATCCGTGTGTGAAAAAAGTCTTTGCATATATACATATCGTCTGTTAAGTTCACAAAGGAACTATAATTATTTTACTTAATTTCGTTGACCTGCTCCAAAGGTCAAAGGGCTCAAGATGGGGCTTTGGGTCGCTGAGACATGATTGTCTGCCATGACCTTTTCTCTCACCCTGAATTTTTTCAGACTTTTACTCACAAAGACGGACGCAGTAGTCGCATTTCCGCAAATTAAGGAAAATCCTTATAGTTCGTGTGTGAACTTAACAGACGATATTATTTATATATCGGGAAATAATAATAATTACATATAGAAAATGTTCACAAGGACAATTTTATTCGTTGAACACACACACACAAGACTGAACAAAGAAAATGGAATGGAAATATGTTTTCATCATTTTATCATCAGTCTTTTCCCCCATGTTTTCTTCTCCCGTAATTCCCATTGCCATTGCCATTGCCATATTGTCACATTGCCATTGAGAGTTTTTTTCACGTTTTTACCTCCGCGACGATGGACAGACCGGCTTTGGTATTTTCTTTACTTTTAGCCACCATTTTTGGTTCAATCCCTTTAGTTTTCATGTAGCCAGAGATTTGTTCAGGAATCTCTTTGAGGATCTCTTCAGCGAGTCGTCCTTGAACTGTGGAGTTGGCGCTCTTTTCCATTTTAAGGGCCGTCCCCACGACGCCCGCGAGCGTTCGCGTGTCCGTCGTTCTCTCCCCTGTTTTTTCCATCCATTCCTCAGCCGAGCGGAACTCGACGAATTGAACAATGTCCCTTTGAGCCACTTCCCCCATGTAAGAAATCATCCCTTGACCTTCATCCCCATCCAATTCCTCCATCGATGAAAAGTCCGCTTTCCCAATCCCAATTATTATTATCGAGACGGGCAGTGTGGAGGCCTTTATTATCGACTGAATACACCAATGAGAAAACAAACAAACAAAACAACACCATTTTATTGTATTGTATTGTATTTGTCTCCCATTGCCCCCAATAAATAGGTATATCCTTGACTTTTCCCCTCATAAAAATGTGTGTCACCTGTTTGGTCTTGACCATGTCCTCGATGGAGCCGTCCGTGAGGATGACGAGCAAATAATAATCCTGACCATCCGTCGACTTTTCCGCAATCTATATTAATTATAAAAAAAAAATTAATGGAAAATGTTAGGAAATTCCTTGATTCTTGATCAACAAAAATAGGTCCAAAAAATAGGTCCACAAAAAATGGATCAAAACTACGATACTAGATTAAAAAAAAAAAAAAAAAAAAAGGGGGTGAGTGACCTCATTGATAATATTGATGATGGGGGAGAAATGAGTGGGGCCGAAAAGTTCAATTTTCTTGATGCAAGCCCGATAGGCTTTGAGGACGCCATCAATGCCGGGACAGTCTGGACTTTCGGTGAGCGTGACCGGGAATGTATGACTCGTTTTCCCATTCGGAGGGATTTTGGCGCCGAATCCGTACACCGGGAAAACATTATCATCATCATAATCCTATAATCATTTGTTTTTTTGAACAACACACACACAATAAAATACACAAAAATATTAAATTAAAGCGGGGCTTTTAAATTTTGAATATTTTTTTTGTGTATGTTTACTGTCCATTCGTATCAAAACTAAAACGATTTTTGACTTCATTTGGAGAAGGCGCAACGACGATGTGATGCCCTTGGAATTTGGAAGCGAAACCACAAGGTAAAACGTTTTTTCGCTTCCAATATCCCAGGGCATCACATTGACGCTCCATTTAATACTCCAAATTAAGTCAAAAATAATTTGTATACGAATGGACAGTATATATCGTCTGTTAATTTCACAAACGAACTATAAGGATTTTTTGCGGAAATGCGACTACTGCGTCCGTATTTGTGGGTAAAATTTTGACAAAATTCAGGATGATAGAAAAGGTCATGGCAGACCATAATGTCGAAGGACCCAAAACTCCATCTTGAGCCATTTGACCTTTGGAGCAGGTCAACGAAATTAAGGAAAATAATTATAGTTCGTTTGTGAACTTACCAGACGATATGTTTAATCAAAAAAATGTTGGACCTTCATGACGAGTCCAGTGGCTTCAATCGCCTGCTCATATGGATTCGTTTTGGTCGCGTCGGGAGAGATGTAATGAAGCGAGTCCGCTTTATTATAATCCCCATTCGATTCTTTGAAAAGAAAGAAAAACAAATCAAATGAATTGAGCGGGGGGGGGGGCGAAATTCCAAAATTTGATTAGTGTGGGGGGGGGGAATGATTTCAAATGTGAGAAGAATCTTTACTTGTAAAGTCGATGGAGAAACAGAGATGAAGTCTAGTTCCGGCCTGGATGAATTGCATGAATGTGAAAATGGGTGTGATTGTACAGGTGAGGATCGTGATGGAAGTCCCCGTGTCCTAATATATATATACCACCAATGCATGTGCAGTCAAAACAAATTCATTCTTTTTTTTAAATTCAAACCATTTTCGCGCGAAAATGTACATTTTTGTCAATGTTTTTTGGATTTTCTTTTCCGAGGTGATGATTATATATACGTTACCTTGCCCGAGACAGCCTTGAGTGTCATCGTGTCCTCTTTTTTACTCGCCATTTTCTTGACGGTGGTGAGGGCAGAGCCGACGAGGAAATCCTCATTCTTCACCGTCTTCCGCCATGCTTCAATTTTAATGGTCTTGTCCGTGTCACCATAACACAAGCTCCGCCCTCCAATCGTGACAGAGGGCCAAATGGGATTATTCCCACGTACTTCCGGGGAACGATGAGAAATGAGGAAATGATTCGCATCATTCATTCGGGATAATACGAAAAAGGAGGTGACTCCAAGGCAAGAGAAACACGAACCGATCGATGCACCACTCAACTCCAAAAAAATCTACACCCCCACCCAATTCAAAAACAAAAAATACATTAGTATCTGTATATAGTACGAGCACGTGCATTTTACATTTTAAAAATCCCGCTACAAAGTCCATGTATCAGTTTATTTTTTATTGTTGTTGTTGTTGTTGTATATATTTATCGTAAGCTCATTGTCTTATTAATTAAATCAATTAAATGTATAAAATTTATACTTCATCTTTGGATGCGGAGAGCTCCTCAGCCGTTAAAATGATGGTGCCGAGGGATTCTTCCGTGACGAATTCCACTTCTTCTATACCCTCCAGCTCTTGAGTGTAGCCGTGAGGTCCGGCGGCAATGATATTGGCCACGGTGCACTCGGCAAACCCGATCGTGTCCTCGTCCATTAAGGGAGCGGACAAGGAGTCAATGTCGTACACTTGGAAGCGCAGCATTTGACTCTGCTCAAATCTGTACTCCATTTTCAGCTGTGTGTGGAAAAGCAAGGAAATCGCACGCATTGTTGTTTTACATTTTACATTTCAATCCTTTTTTCATGTGTGGAGGAGAAAAATTAAAAAAAAAAAGGATTTATTTATTTTACTCTTACTTTAGTGGCAAAATTCGGATTTAAATTGTTTTCTGAAATGAGAAACAAAAACAACAAAAGAGAAGACAAATTAGCTTTGTAAATAATAATAATAATATTGTATTTGTTTCAAATATTCCCGGGTTTATTGTCACTTGTGATTGTAATTGTAATTGTGTGTGTACCAATGAGCTCCGTCTTCTTCAATTCGATCCATTCATCTCCTGGACAGTGATAAATCACACAAATTGGGTCACTTTTGGACAAGTCATCCAAATCCTTAAGGTTCCTTCAAATCCCATGACAAAAGTACATATATATAGCATGTGAGGAAACCGTTACAAAACTGTGGGTTGGAATATGGAATATATGGAAGGAAGAAGCGATGAATATATATACAAATGATGGATTTACCGGCAGGAAATGGAGATTTCAATGTAGGAAGTCCCGATATGCTCCATCTCCCTCCGAGCCTCATCCTTTAGTCTGTTAACATATATATATATATACATATCGTCGGTTAAGTTCCATAACCCTGTGTATTATCATTTGACCCCATAAGGCGAATTTGCTTGCGCATTCATATATACAGTCGGATTAAAAATAATTGAGCTTTTCTCTCTCCTTCGTAGCTCCTCCCACTCAATGTATTTGAAATGGACAAGGATTCCTAAATCTGTCCTTGGGAGGCTCAATTATTAAAAATCCGACAGTATGCTAACGTGCGTATGCTCCTTCAGGGGCATAATGATAATACAGGGTTATGGAACTTAACTGACGATATATAGATAGAAAAAAATTCAAATGTCCCTCCTTTTTATACGATAAATTAGTAAAAAAAAATGAGGTTTCGCCACATCCCACAAAATAAAAATCAAGATGAAATTGAGGTCTAAACTCACGATTTCTCTGCCACTCCAACTTTATTCGCAATGGCTTTGAATTTAGACTTCTTTGATTCCATCATGATGTATTACACGATTTTTGAGGAAGAAAATGAAGACACGCACAATTTATAATCAAACTGTGTGGAAATGTGGAAATACTATTAATCCCATAATGTATAAGCACACAATTAAATAATCCACTGACTCCACTGAATCTATATGGTACATCTCTAAATTCCTTGTACTTGACATGCAATTTAATTAAAATTCCAAGAAGAAGAAAGCCACCACAAAAAACGGGGAAATCCTTTGAATTTCTCAAATTCCTCAAATATTTCCATGTCAAAATACGAAGAAAATGGTGCACCAAAGTGTGGGGAGTCGTGTCGAATCGACGAGTCAACTTGACCGGGTTTCTTTGCAACTGCATTGACGTCACAACTCACAAAAAACAAAGTGTTACGAGATTCCCGGTTTTACGGTTACTTAAATACGATGAGTTACGTACTGACTAATACTACAGAGAAGAGTATAGTGACTCGGACCGAAATAAAAATCCATATGTATATATACCTCCTATATGTACCATGTCCCAGAGTTCTGTCAACTCTCTCTCTCTCTCTCTTTCTCACACACCAAAAAAGGAGCAATGAAACGGTCGTAAAAACTATGCACAGTGTTTTATTGTCATTGTTACTGTTAAATGGTGGTGATATGCTCATTTCCAGTTCTCTCACTGCCTGAATGAATGAATGTATATAGCGCAAAGTGGCAAAAAAAACCAATCTCCAATAATCTCATGGACGACATAAATATACCTATGAACAGTAAATATTTACGAACTCGACGACAGTATACACTCCTGCGATTCCAGTAACTGATTTAGTTTTTATTACAACGTCTCAGACAAACAATGTTCATGACGATGAAAAATGACGAGCGTGACGTTCACATTTCATTTCTTTCAATTCCGTCACTATATATGTATTGCACGCACACACACACCACACACAAAACAAACAGTCCCACACACACACGAGAGGACATTCAGTGCTCATCGTTCATCGAATCGATCATCGTTCATCGTTCATTGGTCTCGTTTTAATTGTGTGGGAATGAGGACGACAATGAATGACATTTCTATCTATATACTGTCCTCAAAATCAAAGTGAAGAATATGGACGTGGAAAATGGGAGAAATGAGGGAGAAATGGGTCAAGGGAGCAGGTCAAGTCCTCAAGTCACTTCAATTTCCTTATTAATTGCTGGACATGAAGGGAACGGGCACACACAAAGGATGAACATTTTTACATTAAATGGGCCAATGCAACCTTCTTTGTGCATATGGTTCACAGTACACTTCACAGTGCAACTTTCAACTTCCACACACACACACACATTAGAAAATCCCTAGTTTGTTTTCAATTGAAAGGATAAATTTGTCTTCTCTTGTTCATTTGTGTGTGTGCGTGTGCGTGTGCGTGTGCGTGGGGGGAAATATAAAGGAGAGGATGTGGATGGATTTCTGGAGTTTAACTCACCAACGGATTTTCCTTGGATGTTTACTCGTCCTCTCGAACAGCGGGAAAGAGCAAATTATGGGGATGGCGAGGACCGTCCCCGAATTATTATTATTTCCTTCATCTCTATATGGAAATCAAAGTGATGGTGGTGACACGATGAGCACAGGATTGTATTACACGGAGGAGGATTTGAGCCCAAAGAATGAAAATGGAACGTCGTCCAAACAGCAGCCGGTAAGGAAAAAGAATTGAATTGGATTGTGATTATTGTGCTGCGAGAATATTTTGACATTGCAACGTCAACGTGTGGTTTTGTGTACCGTTTTGCTGATAAATTTTGTCAATTTGGGTTGTGAAATGAAAATTGGCGTTAAAAATGAAAGTATATACTAATATATGTAGGGAGCGCAAGGTTTGGAGGGGCTGTTGGGTCTCCTTGGGATTTTGGGGGCAATTCAACAAGGAGCTCAAGCATTCTCACAACTCCCCGGCGTCTCCAGTCTCATCCCGGATAATCTTCTGGATTTATCCGCCTGGTGTCGGATCAAGTACGCCGTTTGCTTCACCGTCCTTTATGGAGCCCGGAAATGTTGTTTGGGTCTCGTTTGTCCCAGTCCCATCACTGCCGGCGTCAAATGTGAACCCAGTGAGCGAAAGAAACGGGATTTCTCCATGCACACGTCCTGGTTCATCCAAAAAACGCCTCCCCTCCAACAATCACAAGACAAATCCAACTAATTTCCCCCCATATAATTTTCCTACATATTATTTTATATCACTCGTCTACATTCATTTTACTATACAGAAAAAACACAACAAAAAAAACCAATTCTCAGTGCGTTGTTTTATTTTTATTTTTTATTGTACAAATTAATTCATGAAGAATCTGTAAAATAAACAAAGAGGAACGAAATGCCGATGGAATTTTTTTTTTTTTGTAATCCCGCGCGAATATTTAAATGGCTCAAGTTGGAGGGCAAGTTGACGGATTGAACATCTCAGTGACGCTCCGGATCCAGGGAATGTGGGAACAGATCCGGGTGAAAACGGTCGGGTACTGAAAGGAGCCACACGGTGCCACTGAAATGTCAAAATTCAAAGGTCAAAGGTCAAAAATCAAAGATCAAAACTCAAACACAATCATAATTATGATCAATAATGAGGATTCTTTGAAATTAAATGAATGAGTTGAATGAGTCTCTCCGCTTTTTTATTACTTCCCCAGGAAACAATCCCCACAAAATAATCTTTCCGCTGGATTTTCGTTAACAAAGGTCCGCCGCTATCACCAAAGCAACTCCCTCGGTGATTTCCATCGTCCACCAAAGTCCCCGCACAAATTTCCGTATCCGGAATGTCATCTTCCGTCGTCTCATATCGTTTCCGACACTCTGCCAGCCCCACCACGTCCAGCTCAATTTTCTGCAGGACATCCGGTTCCGTATTCGAATCATCGATCACTCCCCAACCCACATTCGTACAAGTTCCATTTTCATAGAAATCCGAGGCCAACTCGATCGTTTTCACACAGCCTGTCGTGATGTTGAAGGGCTCCTCGAGGAAAAGGATCGCAATGTCATTGTACAGCATCCAACTATCCCAACAAAACAACAAAACATCAACCATAGAGAGAAAACCATAAAGAAAATTCGTTAATTAAATACCCTGATTATTATTATTATTATTATTATTATTATTATTATTATTATTATTATTATTATTATTATTGTTAATATTATTATTATTAATTTAATTATTTAATTAATGGTGAGGATTTGGCGTACTAGTCATAATTGGGATGAATGAAATAATTGAACACACGGACGGATTGTCTACAGGGCTCGGAGGAGTTGGTGAGATTGTGACATCCGGCCACTACTTTGAAATTCCCGGCGCTCTCCCACTCAACACAATGAGCGGCTGTGATGGCCATGTTTGGATGAATGAGCGTCGCCCCACAAATGTGATATGATTTGTCATCCCACAACTCCTGCAAGGACAGCATGAAGGGATATTCATTCAACTCCGTCGCACTTCCCCCCACAATTCGCTCGCCACCTGAACCTGAACCTTGACCTTGACCTGGACTCTTGTCCAAGTTCCTTTTGGTATTGATATTGATTTCAAGTTGACCGCCATTTCGATGGGCAGACCGCTGCTGTCCTTTTTGAATCGGACCACCCCGAACGATTTTCCTCGTATGAAGCGTCTGGAGATCATCTGTAGAAATTTCCATGTGAATGTGCAAATGCAAATGGAAATGGAAGGAAAAGCCAAACAAATAACGGTTTTTTAGGTTTGTTGTTGTGCTTTGTGCAAATAGAAAATGGGGGGAATTGTGAATGGAAAAAATCAAATGGAATTACTTACCGATCGTTTCTGCTTTGGAAGAACAAGCAGCTTCCGTCAGAGCCGTGAAGACTGTGACTGTGAGACTCAAAATGATTAAAATCCGTCGCATTTTACCCCGTCTTGCCTGATTTGAAGGGAAATATACTTATATCTATACTTTGTCTGGGGGGAAAATGCGAGACATATATTACATGTGGAATTTAATGAAGAATAATTGGTAAAAAAAGGGAGCTGAGATATGAGTGTCAAATTGTACGTGCAAAATAATTATATAATGATGAGCTGGAGTGCTGGGGAAAAGTGAGTGAGGTAACTTTCCTTTTGTACATTTGTGAATGACTGATATACATTTGGAGGACTCGCATTGTTTTTATATGGGAGATGAGCAGACGGATAAATCAATACAATAATTATAATATCTGATTGCACATTTAGCCATTGCGTTGCACTGCACATTTTCATGCTGATTTTGAGGAAGTCTGGGGATTTACATTTATCTTACATCAACTTCATTTCCATTCCTACACACAGCACCGTTTGTATATAAGGGAACCAGGGGCATAATTTTACAGTGACCAATTTCCATTTCTATCTCAAAAATTATAAATGCTACAAAGTTGG
>JAIUND010004184.1:0-12853 GCA_034699125.1 Gisinianus flammeolus | reverse complement strand
GTCGTCAAATTAGCGTGTACCGATTAACGTGGCTTCAAGATTCCTACACATCATAAGGGACCTGTCACAAAAGGATTCCGCAAATTAGGAGGGGGAGTCGAGCTCCTGAGGACGTGGTGGGATCAAGGAGCTGAGGACGTCCTCAAAAAAAAATAAAAAATTTCTTTTTCGTTTTCAATCAGTCAAAAACACAAAAATGTAAAACTGACCAGAAATTGACCTAGAAAAAGACGCATTTCAAATTTTTTGACCTCAAACTGACGATGTAATATACAAATTCTAACACAAAATTTGACCTAAGTTAAAAAGTTTGACCAAAGTTTGACCTAAATTATTAGTTTGACCAAAATTTGGCCTAAATTAGAAACTTTGACCAAAACTTCGTCCATTATACTCGGTTCGATCAAAATTTGACCTAAAAAATAAAATTCCACCAGAATTTGGCTCTGTGGTCAAGTTTACGTGAAATGTGTTTTGGCCCAAATTTGGGTAAGACTTTGTACATAGCATTGGGTCAAACTATTTGTATGAGGTCAAAGTATTTTTTGGGGTCAATTCTAGGTCACAATATTAGATTAGGTTAAATTTAGGTCAAACTAAATTTTGTCCAAAGTTAGGCCAAAACTTGTATTTTAGGTCAGTTTTGGGTCAAAATATTTATTGTAGGCCAATTTTTGGTCAGAATATTATCAGAATATACAATTTAGGTTACATCTAGGTCAATTTATAAATTTCAGGTCAAATTTAACTCAAAATATTTATTTTTGTCCAAGTTAGGTGAATTTTGGGTCAAATTTAGGCCAAACTATTAATTTAGGTCAGTTTAGGTCAAAATTAGGTCAGTTTCGACTTTAACTATACCCATACATAGATTTTCAATTTTTTTTAAAAGAAAGTCATTTTTTGGGGGGTCAAGCCTCGGAGGAAGTGAGCGGATTGAGGGGGGTCGAAAATCGGCCAAAAACTGCGGAATCCTTTTTTGACAGACCCCTAATGTAATTCAAACTGATCATTCATCGTTTATAATAATTTTTATGGCTCAAATAACAAAAACAAGTACAAATTTTGGTATTTATTGTACCGTTTTAGCTTGATGTGACATTGCAAAAGAATTGGTTAAAAATATAACCAAAGAAATGAGTCAAAAATTCTGAGAAAAACGGTTGAATTTTAACGAATTTCACTGTTTTGCTTTTTAAATTTGAGATTTTTTTCGAAAGGTGTATTTTGTGGAGCGAATTTTAGTTTCAGAGGAATTGGAATTACTAGAATTCTACCAAGAATTACCAAGGAATTGGAATTAGCAAAAGAATTGCTAAATAGAATTACTTGGGAATTGGAATCGGCAAAAGAATTGCCCAAAAGAATTACCTTGGAATTAGAATTAGCAATTTGGGAATCTATACAAGACTGCTACATTTGTATTTTTTAATTTTGTACGCGCTCGCGCGCGGAAAAATAACCGCTGCCACTGCTCCATGTTGCTTTATTTCATATTTCATATTTGGCAGAGGTATATTTAAAGAATCGGGATGATAAATAAGTTGAGTGAGTCACATTTTTGGGAAATGGATGGTGATGAATTTAGGGGAAATGTGGGAATTTTTTGGTGTTGTTGGTGCGGATGAGGAAATCGAGATATGATTGGAGGAGCGCCGTGTGGTTCCGTATGAAAATGAAATCCTGATGGGACTTCATGACGGTCGTGTAGTTTTTGGATTCCATGAATGCCCTCAGGCCATCCGGCCCTTCCGATGAATTATCATAACTTGCATGGACCACCTATACAAAAGTACACCATATTTATTCACCTTCAAACGAACCCTCCCCCCTCCCCCCTTTTCCCTTCTTTCTTGATAAAAAAAAAACACCAAAAAAACTAAAGTGAATAAAATTTGAAACATGCCGCGGTTAGCGGGAGAAAACAAGAACAAAACAAGAACGTACATCAATGACGAGACTGTCATTGAAAGGGAGCGTCTGCAGGACTTTCATGTCCACACCTTGAACATCCAAACTCAAATAATCCACGTGACTCACGCCAAGGGCCGCCAAAATAGTTTGAAGAGGGAAACACGGGACTTTGCCGAGGCTGTGATAGGTCGGATCCACCTTCACCCCGTCCGTATTCAAATGGTGAACACCGCGCTCAAAGTTATGCTTCGGTTTGGTCGGGACCATCATTTCAATCTGACAATCCACATCATCATCATTCAAATTACTCTATATTTTCCCCGCCAAATAACAAATAAGCTCAACAATGTGATGGGCAAAAAATGCTAGGTACATAATATAAATAAAATGAATAAAACTCTTGACTTGTGCGGCTCGGTTTTCTGGGGAGAGACAAACATTGGCAATCCAGGCCTTGCGATTTCGAGCCCGGAGTTGCTTCACAATCTCCGGACTGGCCTCAATTAAAAGCCCGGTCCATTTCTTTTGTCGCTCCAGCTGCAAAGTATTGGACAAATACTCCCCGTCATTCGCCCCAGATTCAATAAAAAAACCCGGAGTTTTCTGAAATATATATAAAAAATTCGAACAGAATACAAATGGACTTGACTTTAGAAAACATGACAATTCAAATCTGAATCCGAATTCGGATAAAAGGAATCAATCGGACAATACAATGTATAGTGGGTCTCACCATGCCCCCAAAGACCTGCTGTATATTTTTCTTGTATTCTGAAGGATCCCCAATGCTCGCCATATTATAGGATTTATTTGACGGCGGGGATAAATGATGACACTCGACGTATTTCACCAGCCGTTCATCTCGCGGCCACTCCAAACACGCCAACGCCTCAAATGACACCGCTATACATAAATATATATAAAACGCCCAACAAATGAACCATACCATTCGACAATATATTTATGTAATTCGAATTTGAATTGAAATTTGCTTTTGGCGCGGCGCCGCGGGATAAAAATGAAATGAAATAAATGCGCTGTGTTTTGAAGTATAATAAATGTATATGGACTTGCATTTATTGGGGCATGTCCCTGGCGGTGTGAGGAGTTGAGAAATATCGTGGGCTTGACAGATGGCGTTGTCGGGCTCCGCATTCCAATCCTGAACAAGTCCTCGTCCGAGGAAATAAGCGTTGAGGAGAAGAGAGGCGCCAAGGAGCGCGGAGAGGGAACGACGCCGAAGAAACGGAAGTGCCTGCGCGTTCCCGCCACATCGGTTGTTCAATTTCCGACTGAATTTCCAGTCCTACATGATATTTGTATATATATATAATATAGAATTATCCTCCAAATATCATGTGAGCCACATGTATATAATGTGGACTTGTTCTATATAATACATATACTCTAACACATTACACGTTGTTTATATGTGGGACTCAACACACCGGATCCTCCTCCTTGTCCTTGTCCTTGTTGTTGTTGTGATTGGGCGGGAAATTACTGGCGTCCGCTCTCTTCCAATCCCAGTTCAGCTTCTCAAACATGCAGGAGCTCCAACAGTCACAACTAATATTTATATCGGGGAATCAAAAATTATTTTTTTATGTGTTTGCGTGTGTGTCTATATATATTTATGTTCCTTTGCGTTTTCCTTGCAGCACAGTCTCGAGTGTATATGAAAATTGACACACTTTACATAAAGTTGGGTTAAAATATTATGAATGGGCATTATTATTATTCTCACTATATCCAAACGTCCTGTACCAGTTCCTGTTCATTACGGAAAGATACCTATGGGAATTTAATAGTGGGACACTGCTGCAATGTAAAAAGCAACAATCCTTGTTCCTCAAACTTGCCATAATAATAATAATAATAATAATGATAATAAGGGGGCCATCCGTAAAAGGAATCATACGTTTTGGAGGGTGTCCAAAATTCGTATGACCAGGCCATGACTAGGGGAGGAGGGGGCTGGCAAGGATTTTTGTGACCAGAGCATGACTTATAGGGGGTGTCCCAAAAATGGGGTAAGAATATGATTCCTTTTATATACGGATGGCTGACATGACAGGGAGAGCGTGAGGAGTTCAACATGTGTGATGGAGAACCAAACACTCGTTCATTGTTCAGGTATAAATCCTGTGCACAAAGAATCTCCCGTTACTCCCGTTAAAATCCAGATCCGGGACGACGACGACCTGAGTTAGTTGACCTTTTTTGGTCATGATTATGATTTTAAAACGTGTAAACTTGCTTATTTTGTTGTGGAGGAAAGAGTTTCTCATCCCGCCGCGCCGCCGTCCTCCGATGACCTGTACAATTTTACAAGCTTCAAAAAAACACTCCATGGGAATTTTTACAATCGTTTGTGGTGGTGTGATCAAGTGTGATGTGGACTTGAGCGATCCGGATTTGAATCCGTCGTGGGGTCAAAGGTCAAATGCAAAAGAGCTGGCTTCTATTTTGAAAAAGTTTGTGAGTTCCTTAAATAATTAGGAATTTAATCAAAAATATATATAATAATTAATAATATGACGATATGTGTATATTCCATGTATTAGAAAAATGGGGCGTTTACATTAAATGTGGGTGCGAATGACGAGTTATTTGTGTACAACACAATGTGACTCGAACGAAAATTGAATTGGGACGGCCTTTTAATTCAGGCGGATCCACAAGCTTATTATTAAGAGCTACATATTTAAATTAAGACGGACGGAGGGCGTGGCTGACGAACACGTGCTTGTCCAACACAACTTTGGCGCGAACGAGGTCACTTTTCCCTCCCGCCATTAACTTTTGAACTGTGTCGTACATATTTTTTGAACAACCTCTGGCTTAATGTTCTGAACAGGTGGATTTTTACGTGAATCCGAAATTTTGGGAGTCGAGTGGCCTGAAGTGGAATTGATATTACGGGGCCCTCAAGCCCACGCCCATAAACTAATTCCCATTGTACGCGAACGATGCTGCTTGCCATGAATCGGACCGTCATGGTGGACTTTCTAAGTTTGGACATTGATGGGAATGAAGTGGATGCTTTGGAAGAGGATCCCTTCCCACAAAATCACCATCAATGTAATTCATCTCCTTACCCATGCACAAATTAAATAATTCCTCAGATAAAATAATGGAGCGGATTTTAAATGAGGCCGAACTTCAAAAACATTTGTCTATTCATTTGTTGTTTGTCAAAGGTCATGTCCATCGAGCACGTGTTCGTTGCGAACGGGGAAAAAGCGATCCGAGATTTCATGGAGTCGGTGTGTGGGCTACATTTTTTACGGGACGAGTGACGAGTGACGAGGGTGGGGGTGGATTCCGTGTTCCTCCACTTACCCCTTCACGCCCATCTCACTCCACAAGAGTCCAAATCCATAGGCTTTCCAGACGATATCACCATGCACGTACAAACATTTAGTTGGATCCGGATCATCGATTGATCAGTTGACCATTTGATCGATCCATCGATCCACCTGTTCCAATTTTGCAATGCAAAGATAAAAAAAAGTAGCTATACAACAAAAGTACAAAAAAAGTGTCCATCATTTTTGATTTATTGCATCGATTTTGTGGATTGTGGATGATCAATCGATTGGGCTGATGGAAGGGACTAAACAAGACCCGAGGGGCTCCCCGCTAAAGATTGAAGTATTGAGTGACCTAAATTTGACGCCGGTGGGCATGGAAGTCCACCACTTGCTTAAGCTCGTGTAGTATCCCGGCCCCAGTCGCCTTTGCATTTGCCTTTTGCTCATACTCTTGTTGGTGCTGGTGCTCTTGCCTTGATTCCACAATTTAATGCAGATACTGCAGATGCCGGAATTGTGGGGGTGATTCGTGACGACAAAGGATTTTTTCCACTCAAAGTACTTCAAGTACTCGTGGTCATGGACGTTCAAGTAGAGGAGATAGTCGGTGAGGTCCTTGAGGGTGCGGAAGTCGAGCATGTTGATGTAGGAGTGTGGGGGTCCATATTTTGTATAGTCTCCGAGGCCATACGTGATCGGGATCATGCCGTGTTCATACGGATCGTAAAACTTTTCCGTCACGTAATCGTGACAGAGGGAATTCTCAAAGGACAAGTAAAACTTGTAGTTGCGACCCAAATAGTCCCGGCAGTCCGTCCCATTCGGGCATTTCAATGTCCCACACTTGCCAAATTTGTCCACGGGGATGTACCTTTGCATTTGCCCCACGATTTTCTCCCGGTTCCCTCGCGAATGACAGTTGGAGACGAGCCAGGACACGAGCTTTTTATTCCTGTTATATATTAGTCAAACCAAACCACAGTTTAAATTTCGCAATTAAACAAAAAAAATAAGAACATCCATTAACGTTAACGATAGATAAACTCATCAGTTTTTATATTTAATGTCCTACTTGATTGTTTCTGCTGTTGGGATGAAAGGCGACGATGACGACGTGCTTGGACGATTTGAACTGATGGAAGTGGAAATGTAAGTTGAAGTGGAGGAGGAATTTGGGATGCGATAGAAATGCCCAGAGGGCCAATAAATGTCCGAGTCCATGCGAAAAGAGGCGGACCAATTGAACCAGGAGTCGGCTTGCCGACGGGAGCCCTGCATCATGTAATGAATGTCCTGATTAATTGGGGACTCGTGCATCAAGGCAACCCAGATTTGTTGTGGGAGGCGGGATGTGACGGGGGGGAGCGGACTCCTCGGCAAATCCACCATGCTCACCAACACGCCAGCCGATCTATTCAAGTAGGATTTGTCATGGGTGTAAATGCATTTTTTGGGGCAGACAAACTCGGGCGTGTCCAAATGGAAGAAGACGCCGTCCGGAGTCTGATTCAATTGCAACCACGAGACATGCCCGTAGTACGGCGTGTAGAATAACAATATTTTGGAATTTTCGAGAGTCCGCGTCAGATTTTGATGCCGTGCGGCCGTGAACTATAAACAATATATGAGGAAATAAGACTACGAGGAAACAATTGGAAAGGTTTAATTGTTATTGTAGGTAAATGGTAAATGTTCCTCATTTCCATTTTGTCTCCCAATTTTCCAATTTGATGTGGTTGCGTTTGCTTTGACTTTGACTTTTTGGTTGGGAGTGCATGTGAGAACGTTTGACTTACGTGCTTGATGAACGTGTTGGATGATGGCTGAATGATTTCAACGCGGATTCCACTAAATATTGTCCAGAGGATCCCTTGCACCGTTATCATGAGGAAAATGGAGAGCCACGTGCTCGGACTGCAAATAATCAGCCTTTGCTCCATCCCTCAGCAGCACAGCGGCAGCAGGAGATAATAATATAGAAAGAGACGGAGACGGTGTCAACGAGGATTTTGCAAAAGAAACTTCAAGCACAACTATTTCGTGCAGCATGGACAGACTCATTTTATACCATTAGCACGGCAGTAGCAGAAAAATTGAGGCATTCATTATTTGCTCCTCGTGTGTTGTGTGGGCTTTTGTTTACTATATATACTTTGTGCATGTGGTACAGGTTATGAACAGTCGCCAGAGTTTACATTGAAAATGATCACAATGGAGAACCAACCTCGTTATATATTATGTACCTTTTGTACCTTCCTTTTGACAGTTCCCCCATTAATAACTATACTTATACTTGAATACTTACTAATTGTCAGTAATCGTACATAATTTGTGCAACAACGGAGAATTTTAAGGGACAAGAAAAATGTTGCGGCAAAATAAAATACAACATTTTCAAACTGTCAACAAACAGAAACAAAAATATATATAGAAAGAGCTCAAAATGGCAAAACAAAATTCAAATTGTCTCGCTGATATTGGATGAACGGCAAATGACAAATGTATACATTTTGCAGCTTTTCCATTTTATTTAATTATTGAATGAAGTATCTGTACATATCGCGATGGAATCTTAAGAAATTTTATTCAGTTCCGGTAGTTCAAATTGGTCCAAAGGCGGCCAGTAGAATTTCCCCACCGCCAGATGAGAATAAACGGATGGGAATTCTTTGAGACCGCATGGATCCGGGAAACCCCAGGAAATAATCCCCGTCAGTTTGTTCAGTTGTGTGGGGGGAACTTTGCACATTAGAGGTCCTCCACTGTCACCTATTCATACACATATTTTACATTTTCATGTATGTCGGAAAGCGCATGAGTATACAGATACATTTCCTTTCCATCTACCGGAATTTCTTCCATATATATATATAATATGTTTCTTTTTGTATATGGGTGTGGAATGTGGATGGATGTGTGGATGATGGATTAAAGTAGTTACCTTTGCAAGTGCCTTCATTCTCCCGATCCCCCGTACAAAACATTCGATCCGTCACAATTTGTTTCTTTGCCCACAATTCCTCACACTTGACCCGCTCCACCACGGCCATTTTGACCTCCCATAAAGTGAGGGGATATGGCCCATCTTTCCCATTTTTAGAGCCCCACCCCGCTGCAATGCAGTCCCCAGACGGCTCAAAATCCTTGTCTGACACACAGCACACACACACACATGTACAAATAAAATCATTTAAAAGTAAATATGATGGCGCAAAATCTCTTAAGTCTATGTACATATGAAATTCCCAAATTCCTTTGAGGATTTAATTCGTACAATCCTGTTTTACAATGAATTAATTACCTTTGGAAACCGTTTCCGCAATCTTGACAAATTCATTTTGTTTAAAGCCATCCGGGATTTTTATAATGCCCCAGTCGTTGTTTATCGGTACGCTGAGGGATTATTTTAATACAGAATCCGACATGTATTCATATATATCTGTCATCTGTATACACTCACACAACACAACACAGAAAAGACTGTGGAAAACCACAAAAACTCTAGAGAAAAAACTAAAAAGAACGCCGCCGCTCGGGTTCGAACTCAGATCCCCTCAATTTCAAATTTCCGGGCAATAATCGGGTGCAGTATATTACTCCCGGGCTAATGACATAGTAGATATTCCAAAATATCATTTTGTAATTGTATGAAATGGGATATATTTTAACCCCGGGAGTTATACTGTATCCGATGGGGTTGCAGAGGGGTCTGGGTTCGAATCCCGTATAGTGGGTCTTGGATTTGTTTGTAACATTTTCTTATGTTTTTATGGGGATTCAAGGTAATACATACGGGATTGATTTATATTTTATATGAGGATCAGGAAAGGGAATGGTGAAAAAAATGGCTACAGTAATATATTACTTGTCATAGTCCGGATCAAAAGCCCATGCTTGGGGTGCCTGAACCTGGGCACTATCCTCGTCATCCGTAATGTTATGTTTCCCGAGGATAACCCGGAACCCATTCGCCCCCCCCCCCCCCAATGTCCGCCACTTCTAAACAATGCGCCGCTGTAATATAACCAAGAGCAAAATGGTATATATTACTTTCCTGTATGTTTTCTCATCTTACAACAAATACTTGTTTTGTTTGTTTGTTTTGGTTGTTTGTTTTATAGTTTTGTTCGAACCCGTGTAAATCGTGTCGGCCTGTACGAGCGTCCCACCACAATGATGGAACCACGTGCTCGTCTGTCGGTTTTTCAATTGAATGGACACGATGTAAGGGTGACTGTGTGGGACGGCCTCCTTCCCCCCCCCCCCCCCACAATCCTGCTGGACGAAGGGTGAGCGGGTGGTGGCGGGGAGGCAGTTTCACTTTCAAACGAAGAAGCAGCAGAGTCAAATCGAACTTCCTTCCGCGTCCGCTCCTTCCCCATTCCATCCCATTGAGTGAAGCCCACCACGCTATTACTAGTCAGATCGTGTTCGCTCAGCATTTTTGCACGTCGGAATTTGAAGAGGGGTGATCCAGAACCCGGGGACACATACCCAAAGGAACCGACGACAGTAAAAGTCCCGCGTTTGTGCGGGGATTTTTGAACAGTGGTGGTGGTGAAAGATGGCGCGACTGTAGCTGCTCCAGCGCGGGAGTCACTATTATTAATTACATGATTACAAATGGACTGAGTCAATTGAAACGAAAGCCGGGATTTTACGGGGAAGCTGACTGATCTTGAAATCCAATAATTCAATTTTAAGAAAACAAGGCAAAGGTAATAGAAAAACATTAGACAATTGCGCGAGGAAACGCGGGGAGACGTTGTTTTCATGGTTAAACTGTATATACATAGAATGCGGCATGCGGGAAAGGAAAGGGAACTCAATGCGAATCGGAGCAAAATGGTGAGGAGGTGACACTGACACCAATTCCTCATAAATATATAACGACGTTGTCTCTCGTGCATGTTTAAATTAAACAAGCCAATGTAAAAATGGAGTGTAAAAATATGTATAGTTTTACTTATATACATTGAGAACGGCAATGAGAATTTCAGAGCGGATTTTATTTATATTTTGAATTTGAGAATTTACTGTCAATTATTAGTGTCAATAGCCAAAAAAGTTCATACCTATAATATAATTCATCATCAATAATCAAATATTGTACTGCCATGTGTGCGTGGAAATTCAACGGGGTTTTTTTTGTCAATGTGTAAATTGTAAATGGTATAGAAATTATCTGCATCATATATATTTGTATAGATTTAGATTTTTAGCGCGGGGTGTTGGGGCGGCTTTCAATCCATTTGGTAATTTCCGGGATCCCGCCGACTCGATCCACAAACGCCTGAAGACTCGGGAAATCCTTGATGAGATTCACACTGCCAAGGAAATTGAAGAACGTGATGAAATTGAAGAGCGTCAAGTCGGCGAGACTCAATTTGGCTCCAACAAGGAATTTCCCGCCGTTGGCCACCAAAACCTCATTGAATTTCTTAAGGAATTTTGGGGAGGTCACTTCCACAGCTTTCTTCATCGCCACCGCCTTCGTTTCTTCCGTCGGTGCGTACAAAGCGGCCGCCCAACCTTTGACATTCCCGCCCAGAAAGTTAATTTAAATTAATTAAATTATTCTATTCTATATTCATAAAAATCCATTAAATAATTCGAATTAAAAAAAAAATTGGGGGAAGCGCAATCGAACCGGCGGAGAAGTCCGTGCAGGCCTCGACAATTTCCTCAATTTGAAAAGCCTCCCACTCGTTCGCGCCAAACAAGTTGAATCTTCGCGCGAGGAATCGGCCAATGGCAGTCGTCTGGGACATGATCCGTCCGTCCACCTCCAAAATCGGGAGTTGCCCGTACGGAAGCCCTTCCATTTCGTTAATCAAATTCAATTAATCACAATGCAAATGGCAATAAGAATCATCCGCAACAGCTGTGTGCATGTTTTCTGTGTGGTTTAGGTTTGTTTACACGTACTTTGCTGGAGAGCAGCCGGGATTTCCGTTCCCCCGAATGGAATGCGAATATCTTCAAAATCCACTTTTGCCGCCGCGAAAACGAGACGAAGAATCTCCGCCCGCCCGCGAATATTAAAATACGTCAATTTGTACTCGGGCATTCTTGTTTTTCTATATATATTTTGTTCACACAAAATCAAAGGAAAATTTACTTTTATTATATGAAAATGACGAGAGTGCAAACAAATATATTGGCTGTGTGTGTGTGTGTTTTCGTGCAGAGTTGAAGCTGGCGACTGAGTCGAAAGCGCAAAAGCTTGTTGGTTTTCTCCTCGCCGCGCCGTTTGATCATTATTTTCCATGCATAAGCCTTGAGAATCATAAACTCATCTCACAGAAGAGGGTAAAAAAACAAAGAGAAAATTCTGGATGTTTCTGTGTGCTGGATGTTAATGGGAATCAAATGAAAGGGAATCAAATATGACAAATTGGAGATGACTCGTCATTTTTAAAGTTTTCAAGTCAGAGCGAGAAGTTGCGTCATCTCTTCCTTTTCAATTTCATTTACCATCACACACACATAACTCCTTATTGTCCGCTGCCAATTCTTCATCCTCTGTCTGAGGAAACACGAGGAGAGAACCAGAAAAAAATCAAACAAACAAAACAGACGGTGAATTATGAATTATTTATCTAATAGGTACACACACATGCACAGACTCAAATCGAGTGAGCGACGACGGATGAGAGAATGAAAAAGAGAAGAGAACGCACATTGAGCGTTCGAGCTTCGAAGGTTGTGGCGAACAGAAAAACGTGTTTTTTCTATCCTCTCAATGCGAACTTTTGATGCTGGGAAGATGAAAACGTTGTTGCGTTGCGTTGGTTTGGTGCTCTCAGCAATTCTGAAGGGCCGCGTGGACGCACAGACAAGCGCACATTATTTGACTGATGACTGATGACTATGTGATGAGCATGTGAATCCGAGTTTTAGCCTTGGTTGGACTCTCCATTCTTCATTCTTCACGTTCACAATCCAATTATGAATTATAACTCCTTCTGCATGTGCTTTCAATGAAAGAGATGAAAATGTTTTCCATGGTTCCTTCCCACACATTCCTGCGTTTTCCTGGTCCCAATTCATTCATTGCGGGAGCCTTTTTTTGATTCCGAGTCATTCTGATTCCCGACGAGTTTTGGAAAAGTTGTAATTCATTCATTCTGATTGTGATGAGTCTCGTAAGTCGTTTTCTTGAGTCCAATTCATTGCCATACATTCCTTTTGACCAAATGATCCTTAATTCATTCATTGTGATTCCCATTTTGAGTCCATATTTAAGCAATTCTGATTCCCTTTCCTCAGGGAGATAAATGAATTACAGGTGTGGGTGTTTAGTGTGTTTACATCCCCCATCGCCGTACATACTCTTCTTTTCCTCACCATGCTTTTGATTAGGCTTACAAAATTGCCGATTGAAATTACAATATATTTTCATTTGTAATTTTCAAATTAATGGCGAATTGAAAATGGAGACTTGCTTGTTTTTTAAAGGGTGAAGGTTCGAGACTGATGGAGCTGTGTGGAGAGGGAGTCTCCACACTTCTCCAGTGGAGACATATATATATGGGGTTGTGGATAAGAAAACACGCCGAATGTCCTTTTTCACTTTTTTGCATATTAATATGTAGGAAAACATGGGCTATTTTATGCAA
>JAIUND010004183.1:0-12854 GCA_034699125.1 Gisinianus flammeolus | reverse complement strand
TAATTAAAACTTAATTAATTAAAAGTATTTGCAATTTTTTTAAAAATTTCTAACTTGTTGTATAAAATAGCCCATGTATTTCTGCATATTAATATGCAAAAAGGTGAAAATAGGTCTATGACCCGTTATTCCATCCACAACTTCATATATATTATATTACAAGTCAATAGTAATTACTATTATATTTATAATTTAACGAAAATCGTTCTTCAATTAAAGCAAACGTAGAATTGATTTTGAAAGAATTTTAGATTTCGTGTGTTCTAAATTAGAACTTCTAATAATTAATTCGTAAATGCGAATGTGGAATGACATTTTGCACAGAGTTTGCACAAATTCACTCGATATTGTATTCCTAGTCCTATATACTTTCCTACATTAATATAACATACTTAACTACACGAATACTTCATATTCATAAGAATTTCCCCCACAGTCCTTGTAAAATTCCCATCACACATTGCAAACACTTGTAATTTTTAATAATCCAAAATCTGTCTTGCTTTTGATGTGAAGTTAAATATAAAAAGTGTACAAGGAAGAAGTAGAAAACTCACAATTTCTAAATATCTACTTACATTCATTGCATTTTTTATATATATCGTAAGAAAAAGTTTTAAGATCCAAAATATGACAAGATTCGTTTTTTAACATTTGAGATTTTCTTCAGAAACAGTCAATCAAAGGTGAATGTTCACCACAGGATAATGATTTAATTTATAGAAACAGATACGTAATATGATCATAACACTACTCGTACATAATTAGATAATAATAATTATTAATACTTTTGAAGTTTTTTCAAGTCTTAAATGAGAGTTCACACAAATAAATTAAATTTTGAAAATTTGAATGTACTATCATAGACATTTAATATTTAAATATTTTAAACTTGATTTAGATATAAATCACATATATTCTTATGGAAAAATAAGGAAAGGGAATCAAGCTCTGGCACAATGACATGACACATTATTTTTCAGTGCTTCAAAAACTGAATTACTTTGAACTCAAATGTATAATAAAAATGACATATGTAGTATATTATCAATAACAATAACATTGACGTTGATGTTCACGTTTCAAGCGCAGTGAAATAATTTTAATTACTATAGCTGGCTAATTTTCTCATATAATTTCCGCTAATATTGTTTTAGTTTCTTCTTCCAAAAAAAGAAAGAAGAAAAATCATGTTTGACATGAAGAATAGAAAGATTTAAAATATCTTTGAAGAAAATATAATTGTTAAGAGGGCCAGCAAAGCTCCCCAGATAATAAATTCTGGACGGTGTTGATTTACTGACAGCCTAAACATATCTAAAATCTTTACCAGTGTTTCACTCGATTTTACACCTTTCGGGAGGGTATCAGGCTCCAAGTAATTCAATTTCTTTATGAATTCTATAAGAGGAGTATGAGACACTGAGTAAATGGGAAGAAATTCCTTGTCCTTCTTCCTTTTCCACCAATCTTGCGTTTTTTCATTCAAACTATACATACGAAAAATATGAATTATAATATAATCTATAACCAATGTATATAGCTTGTCTAAAATATGAGTATACCTTGTGTATTGATAACGATATAGCGTTCCCCGAATATATTTTGGAACAGGGGTGGGCAATCGCTCAGGATCCAAAAGATTTCTTACTGATGGTTCCCCCTGTAATAATCTGAAGGCCAGACTAACGAGCCAAGGTGTATCATGGTATGTTCCTGCAACATCAAGTCAAATTGTAAAACATAGACAATGAACTCTCCATAATTGAACTATCAATTTTTTGGTATTTCAATGTGCTATTTTTGTATTTTTTTGATAGTTTCACAAAAATTATAGAAAGAAAAAAAAAGAATGAAAATTACCGAGAGCCGCAAACCACATCTGCCAGTCCAATCGCGGTTGGTGTGGCACTATATAAATGAAAAACAATAAGATACATTTATAATAAACAATAAAAACATTTATTACATGATAATAATAATATGACACTCATGTGCATGTCGAGTATTATTACGGTATGTTTTAAACCATTACTCTCAAACAAATGAGTTTACTTTGTACATACCAACGAAAGCTGGAGCAGCAGAAACATTTCCAGGTTTGTAGAGGAATTGATATTCGTCCCATGGTCCTATTGAAGTCATTTAATAATTCAAATTTAATAAGCATGTACATTCCAGGAATGATAAATAGTGTGGAAATTCAACATAGATAAGTACAGCATTTAATTAATAAGGATTTTTACCATTAAGATCATTCGCAAATTCAAGGATTACTTCAGGTCTACCATTGTCTGTTCCTGTCATTCGTCTAAACAATCCATAAGCTGAGGTGAGGTGGAACCTATAATAATTACGTCAAATCAATTCAAGTTAATGTACGAATTTTCTGGTGTCTCATTACAATTTTTCAAGTATACTTGAATGCTTAGAGAATGTATTACACATAAGTTTCATTAAAGTAACCTTGATGTTTGAACGTATGCATCTCGAATTGGCTCTGGCAAAGCCTGATTCGTCTCCTTGTGTAATGATGAATAAGGCACCTATACACAGTCGGACGGACATATTTTAAAACTGATATCGAATTATTGATTATTTAGGATGGTCAAAGACAATATATGTATGTGTAATAGTAGTATATACTCCATGTGATTGTATCATACCAGTGTGAGACAAAATAGAGCCAGACAAATCAATCCATAGACGATGACAGACAATAGAGATTTTAATTTGTTCCAAACTCCACTGACATCAACTAATGAGATGATAATGCTATGAGCAATAGTCGATACCAATACAAGGAAACCCAAGGCAATTGAGTAGGGAACGGCCAGGGAGATGAACGCATTGAATTCCACATTTTTAAAGTCTGTATCAACATCATTACAAAACAAATTACTAGTTTCATCGTCACTAAATAAACTCATATTATAATATAATGTATATATACAGCATACTCTACTAGTAAAAGTTTCACATTTATAATGTGAGTATATCTGAGTATGTACGTACTTATTTTAGATAAAATGGTTTTTCCATCCACAGAAAGACCGAAATAGAGCCACGTATAGTATAGAGATAACCCGATCAGAGTAAAGCAAAAGGTTCGCATGAAAATCCGGCTAACAGAGAAGTTTGGTGGTGGACTTCTATCGTTCTTTGATTTCCCTGTAGTATACATTCAAATTTATAACGTGTATCGTTAGTTGACTTGACCTCAAATTACTTATTTCTTTATATACCAATACTATACGATTACGCAACACAACTACATATATTATACTATACATTGAAAAACTTTCAATAATCATACCAAAGAAGTCTCCATCCAAAAGACTGAGACACAAAACGATGGTGAGGAGATTGAAAAATGTATAGTTTCCAGTCAAAATGATTGTAGCTTGAAATAAGACCTGGAGCCAGAAACTGTATTTACGGAGGATGGCAAACGGTGTAAAGAAAGCAAATGGGAGTAATATTTCGATGTAGTATGTACCCACAACTCCTAGTTTCAGTATCTGAAAGTATAAATAGATTGCTTTATCTGATTGTAGCAAAATGTATGTTCAAGGAATGAGAGAGAGAAGTATACACAAAACATTCCACTGTAAATTACAACTATATACATACCCAAGATGGCAATTGATGAGCATAGTACGCCAATGGTGTTGGTAAACACTGGGACTCAAAATGATAATTCAAAGCTGAGGATACAAAAAAAACAAATAGTTTTAATTTCAAATCCTTTAATAATTTACTTTAAAATAGTATGAAAATAAAAATCGTGGGCTTACCGGTCAAACCCCACCAAGTAGGACATCCACTTTGCAATTTCACAACACCCGATGCAAACATCAATCGGAAGAGTAGCCACTTGACCATCCAAAGAGAAATGAGATCTCGGGGTTTACTTGCCAGAGCCGATGGAGTTGGGAACCAAGGAGCAGCAATAACTGCAAGGATTCCAGTTTCAAGAAGCAAGATGTCCCTGAATTTATAATATAAATCATCATGATTTTTTGTGCTTGATGATTTGACAGAGAGAGAGATGGATATAATACATATGGTGTAAGCTATTGTGTAAAATGTGTTTGTGAATATACCACTGGAACCACAAGAACACGTTTCCAACGTTGTAAATTGAGAAATAGGCTATCCAGAGAACTAAGAACACTGGTGCTACGCAGCAATGAACGCATAAAATTCCAAGACCAGATAGAGAAATCCCAATCAAAGCTACCAATTCCATTGCATATTGACCATTTATCCCCAAATATCCAGGAATATAGCAGAGAATGGATAATTTTTCTTGAAAACAGGATTCTACTGTTCGAGTATTCAACTTTAACTCTGCTTTTACTGGTGTTACTCCATTGTTCCCATAAAGACCTATGAAAAGAGTACAAAACCTTTGTTTGCTTTCAATTAATCATTCACACATAAGACATGCACAAAATTATATACAGGTTTATATATATTTGTCGGTTAGCATTAATATTGAAATGACCTTCAATTTGAAGATAAATGGAGAGAAATGCACAAAAGTAGATGAATGCTAGAGATCGAAGAAATGCACTTCTGACATTCCCAATATTACTATCGAATCCAACGATGACTCCTTGATCTACCTTCTCTGATGATTTTTCTGTACATAAATAAAAGTAATTAAAAAACTTGATGACACAATTATACTAAAATCCTAAAAATACTACTATGAATTACCAAATTAATACTTGAATGTATCGATAATAATAGATATACTTACATATTATCATCATACACTATATAGCATGTATACTTGTAATATGATATTGAACTTGTAATCACATTTACCTGAATCGCTTTTATCTAGATCTTCTTTTTTGGCTGTTCTGATTTTGACAATACTCACTTTTTGTATTTTCCTGTCCCCCTTCCCCATTGTTTAAATTTCCTCGGTATTCACCGGTCTGTACTTAATTAAAGATGAATAAAATGAAAGGCGTCTTATTGGACAAAGAACTAATTAGTACAAAGTTTAATTACTCACGTAAATTATAGATCTTCTTCTTACCGATATGGTACAATCGTTAAAAGTAAACTTCAAAGTCAATTAAGCCGGATATAATGATAATATACAGAAGTAAAAAAGCCACAGTTTCATATGGACAACAAATCCAAAATTAAATGCACTTTCTTTTCCTACTTACACGTATATATTTAACTATATGTAAAAACTTCCTCAAGTTGTGTTTCCAAATGTGCCGATTCCGCATTAATAATTCATACCGACTAATCGTTAATGGATTATATTGCACACTTCTGCTCTGAAGAACTTTTGGAAATATATATAATTTTTCTGCTTCGACTACAAACTTCCTTCTATCTCAATCGATAACGACCGATATGCCGACGCTGTATTTGCCCAACTCAAAAAACACCATAGAAATCTTTTTAACTGACAATGTGTGAGCGAGACCATGGTATAATAGAGCCAGACTAGACTGGTCTCTTCTGCCGGAGGTTCTATATTGTACTCATGCAGGTTTATACGATTAGAAATACATACGTTGAATGTGTATGTGTATTAAATATTTCTAAGTAGCGGTAAGGCTTTTAATTTTTAATCCCTTTAAGTATGTACAAGAAAACGACTGACCAGAGATATTTAAACGCACAAGATAAAATATTATTCAAACTGGAAGCAAATGATATTTTCGTATATTTTCCTATACACGTCTGTTGAACGATAGTAGAGGACAGTGAAACAAATAAGCATACCTATACTTATAGTTATAATTTATACAGTGCGATGAATTTTATTTAAAAGATAAAATAGCCATACAATTTAAAGACTACCGTATAATACGTAGTCTATGCAGTTTTATTTTACATTATATAGCCAACTTTAAGTTATTAGACTAATAATATTAGTCTAATTAGGAAGAAACTGTAAAGGTTATAGGTAATTTACCTCCTAAACAGGCTACAGTAAGAATTTCTTACTGATAAATATGTTGCAACTGAATAACAGTTTCTGTGCATGACCCTTTCATAACTTCATTTCGCAAAGCAACAAGTTCGATAATTCTTTAATTCTACAACGCTTTAGGGACTGTATGTGGACACTTATTGGAATTTATGTCCAGCCCAATTTAGTTATATATGTTCCCGTTTCCCATCCAGAGAGACGTGTGTTCACTGTTCAATCATGAATCAAATTTTCTGTCAAATGGATATGCATACCTATATTACATATTATAGCCATACAAAAACGCGTCATTCTTTCATCACCCCACAGTACACAAGAAGCCCTTTCATTGTTATTTCCTGACACTGATTCTTTGCGTAATTAATGTAATGAATCCTTCACCAATAAAGAAAACATATAGCCCATTTAGATTTCGTCAAACGGCATAGTAGCAGTCCTATATATAAACTGATACAACTATAGAATATTTTATCAATAATTATATAGATCTTCCTGATCTCCTAAAAATATTATTCGTCTGTATACTTATACTTCGATCGCAGTTTGAATAAAATAATACATCTAATACTTATATTTACATACTATAAATAATAATTATGGTCAAAATTATTATTGTTCATATAACGAAGAGACTGTATTAGATGTCTAGTGAATATAACTGCGGCACTGCCAGTCACACGTTCTTCAACAATGACTCTTTTGCTAGTAAATAAGGAAATGAAGATAAAAATGAATTCAGTTAGAAAATTATCCTTGGTAACAATTCATATGCGCAGTTCATTTATTGGACTCTGTTACGAATATAGAAGAGTACATTCAAATTGAATGATTCAATAATCAGTAATATTAAATATTTAATTAATATTTGTTCTCGAATTTAAAATATTTCATATTTATAAGGAGCACAGCAGGTATATTTCATATGATAATGTATCATAAAACTACAAAAACAGAGTTTCGAAAAAATGTATACTTAATATATTAAGTAGGTAATACAACGGAATAGAGGTATTTGCTTTACAGGTAGTAAAGAAGATGGCTCAAATTGTTATGAGCAGAATCTCCAAGAGCTGTTCCAGTGAGGAAAGCCAGTTTATGGGCATATTGTACGGGAGCGGGGACCGCAACAGTACCCGACCAATTGAAGTACATATGACACATCTTGAAGGTCATTCGCTGGATTTTATCTGGATCTAATCCAGAATTATCTGTGAGTACATTGTACGACGTGGGACTCACCGTTCCTTGTCGAACGTTCTGTGCCACAATAAAGAAATCGTACCTATTTTCCAACAAAGAAAGACCCCAAATTGGGATACATCATTAAATTAAATTAAGAAAAATTCATAACAATTCAACATATGAAAAGACTTTTCAGAAAAGTAGCAGGTATAATAATCCTTTGAATTGGCTATACCTCTCTGGGAGAGTGATAATATCATCTACAACAGTTCCAGGAGGAGGATTCTCGCATCGTTGGTTTTTCAACATCATAATCCGAGTATTAATCCTTTTAGTGACGACAATAAACGTCAGTGTAGGTATCTTCAAACTGTCCGCTTCATATTGCGATTTGATTGCTTCCTGCACAAATTTAATATTAAACAATAAAAATAACACTTGAGCAACAAATTAGTATAGAACACGCATAATGTTTTATTCTTTTATTATAATATAGAGTATAGAATAACTTTAGAAATTACATACCTGCAAATCTTCCAATTCATGAGCATAAACAAACTGAAGTTGCCCCTCACCGACACCATCCCTGTAGAACAGAATTCGGTCCGGTAGTTGCCCATTTTTCTTTTTGTAAGCGGTCAAGCACTCTAAACAACCAAGAAATATAGGTATGAAAATAATTCAGTAAGATTCATATAACACTTAAAAAAACTAACTCAAGTTTTAAAATGACGAAAGCTTACTGGTGAAACTGGCGCACACATTCATGGATAGTTCTTCGTTCGTACCATGATACGAAATTGTGCTAAAGTACTGAGTACAATTCTTTGTCAAAGTAGCACACATTGCGCCTACAGTTTGTCCACGCCTTCCCCCCGTCGAGCCGTGATAGACATCGAATCCTACGACCATCATATTCTGAAAACAAATAACAAGAAACATTATAGCAAGAGAGTGAAATAGTCAATTGGATTGTATACTGAAAAGATGATAATAATATTGAATAGGTATATATGACACTATATATATATAAGTTTTAGACTTACTTTCAATGGAACATCAACGCTCCACTGTATAATAGATCAAAAACGATACATTGCATTACTAATTTTTAAATGGCACGATTATAATGAAGAATTCATTAGAAATATAACTATAATAATTATAACAAAATAATATTTTATTTACCGGTTCTCCACCTAATTTGGCGTTCATTTGAATCACAACTGCAACCCCACAAAGATAAATCATTATAGTTACTTATTGGAATTAAAATGTTGTAACAAAAGTAATATAGAATAATTATAAAGACCAACCTTTTGTTGCTATTGTCATGAGTCCCTTGTTCTTTAGGTTCTTGGCCACAAAACATTGGCTGAGTACTAAAAAGAAAACAGATTCCATGAGTACCAATATATATAAGACAACTTTTTTACTCGAGCAATAAAATCAACTATATGAATCATAATGCCAATTAAATATAAAAAAACACCTATACAGTAAAAAGTAACTTACTGCCGTATTCAATGTAAGTTAGTTTTTTAACAGCAGCATAAGTATCTAACTTATTAGTAGCGAGAATGGCAAAAATCATTTCCAACTTATTTTGGTACTTGCTCATCACTTCTTTGATTGTTTGCGCGTAAGCCTGAGCACTCGGCCCAGGAACTCTTACTCTATTAAAAAAATGCACTTACATTTACTTACATTTATAAATTGGTATAGTACAATTAAGAAGGATAATAATTAAGATGAATAATTTTTTTCCCTTACACTTCGCCTGGTTGGTCCATCTTGAAATTTAACGGTCCCGAAACCCTTCTCATCAGCTGCACTAGATTATCCACATCAGACGCATCTCTTTCGGGTACCAGGATCACCCATCTCTTCAACGGAACAGTACTTAACAAGGATCTTTCTATTTTTTTTAAATAAATAAGTAATAATAAACTCACAATCCTGTAGCCTTTAATTTTGTTATGACTAAACAAGATTATTATTTTAATAATAACGAGCAACTTACGTCGGAAAGCCATAGTCCAGTCCGCTTTGTCATCCGGCATTTCCGGCTGCTTAGGAGGTTGTCCTCCAAAATTTATTTTCTCTCGTGGAAGGACGCGTCCTGGAACTTCAACAGGTGCTGGAGCAATCCTTAGCCCCCAGTCTATCAATTCCTGTCTTATCTGTAATGATAAAAAAAATTAAAACGAAATAAATATTCTGCGTTTAATTAGAGACTGATTAAAATCCTTCACTTTCAATTACATGCCACGAACCAACTTAACAGTAATTATAATTCACCTCTTCAGGATTTTACTTAATAAAATAATAATATTTTTCTTACGGGTTCATCCCCGTTTATACGGTTGACCAGACCAGTAATTGCAGTCATTCGTTTCTCCGGAAGCATATGAAGATTTTCTCCTAGGGCTTTCATTATTTGAAAATTTGCGCGAAGTTCATCCGTGAGTCCGGTCATTCGACATAGTTCCGGAATCAGAATGAATGGTGTTGTCATCCCCCGATGAATGTCTCTCTTTTTTAGATTGGATTGCAGTAATGGCTGGTTGACATTGATGGATGCATCATGTTTTTCCTTGTAGTAATCCACAAAAGTCACTTCTCCTTTTTTGGTGGGGAAAGTATCTTTTGGTCTTTTGTCCCATAAAATTTCATCCACTCTGTAAGTCTTCCGATTATAGTTGGTCATTATAATCGTTCCCACAATTTGTTTCTCACATTCAGCTTTCATGGCATCTCCCGGATAATTTTGACGAATGGTGCTCATCATCTGTAGAACAGAATCCGTCCGAAGGACCTTGTTGGTGACTTCCACACATAGCAATACTTGACTTTCATGCTGTCTCATGACAGTGACGTATCCAGGCCAAAGTTCCAAATGCCATGGGTAAGGTTTTGATTGATGACGATCAAAATAATTTCTTCCCATTTCATCCAGCCCCAACATTTGTTGACATTTCTTGATCAAATTACTGTAAAATGAGACGTACATAGGATCCGTTGGGTTCAATTCTTTCACCAGCCGAATCTTTAATTTAAACTCATTTCCTCTTGAACTTGTCACCGTAAGTTCCATTGCTTCTTCCTTCAGGGGCTTGGAAATGTACATTAACTGTCCATCGAAAACATTTGGCCCAATAATATTTCGAACGGATTTGATGAGTCCTTTCCTCAATCCCTTTTTATCTTCCTCTGGTTCATAGTCAACTCGATATTGATATAGTCGCCATGTTCCTCCTGATGGATCTTTCTTCCTTTGAACAGTGAAGTAGTTAGTGATCAAATTGATAGTCTCTCCAGACTTCCCTTTTTTGGATTCTAACGCAGGTGGTTTTGACTCGACATAATCTCCACTTCGTTGAGGCTCCGGCCGTTTGGATCCTCGCTGTCCAGGTGGGCTATTTGATCCACTATCAGAGCCATTCCCTCCTTTACCATGGCCCCCATTTCCATTTCCTCCATTACCATTTCCGTCCCCATTGCCATTTCCATCATCGTCATCTTTAAATCGGCTCTCACTACCACTTGAACTACCAGGACTTCGTCCTCCTCTTTGAACGTTGGCTAAAGAAAGGCTCTGAGCTTGTTCTTCTAACGTTGGAGCAACTCCTCTTGCCCGCCCTCGGGGATTCGACGGTCGTCCTGACCCATCTCCAAATCTTGATGGAGGACCGCTTCTATCCGCCATTATTATTATTAATAATAATAATTAAATGACTCTAAATTGATTTTGAAAAAAAATCAAAACAATAATGTATACTACCCACACAGAAGATGAAACTATATAAGTATATTTATATATGAATTATTAAATTAAAAGTGAATTATTCTATATATATATACATATCGTCTGTTAAGTTCACAAACGAATGTATAACGATTTTCCTTAATTTGCGGAAATGCTACTACTGCGTCCGTCTTTGTGGGTAACATTCTGAAAAAATTCAGGGTGACAGAAAAGGTCATGGCAGACAATAATGTCGAAGGACCCAAAGCTCCATCTCCAGCCGTTTGACCTTTGGAGCAGGTCAACGAAATTAAGGAAAATAATTATAGTTCGTTTGTGAACTTAACAGACGATATAATTTGTTTATATGTTTATAGAGAAGAGTGAAACTTCTCCAAAAAAAAATAATGAAATCATCCCTAACACAAAGTATTAGAATCACGTACTTAAAAAAACAAACGATAACAAAATACATTTTTTATACGTTTCTACTCTATACTACGTTGTATTTATTAAGCATATAACTACATATCATGTACATACATACTTACTACGTCTTAGTACTATTACCAATTTTTCAATACAAGACCGCAGAAAAACTCGTACTTTTACAAAAAACAAGACAAAATTTAAGAAACAAATGAAATATAATAAAATGAACTTACCCGTTATATTTTCACGTTAGTTGTTCCTTCGATTTTTGTAGAATTCTCAACAATTTTTAATTATTTTTCACGGAGCATAAAAAATGACCCACGCCGTTGAAACTAAAATGGAAGAATGATTTTTTATGGCCCCCAAAACAAGAGAAAGAGTTCATTCTCGATGATTTTTTTTTCTCATCACTGCAACTAAATATTTTCATCTACTATACATAGGCACTTGATCCAATATGAGGAGAGATCCGATGCACGACGAATATATTTAAATATGCAAATTATTTGGGTTAGATACTCCAAGACTTATCAAGTGTATATTGTGAATTTACATAAATAAAAGTATATTTATGTGTTTACATATATGTACATATCCTTCACTAATAATAGTCAAATAGTTTTAAATTTTAAATGACCATTCCATGTAAATTACTTACATGGCATTACTAACTGTTAGTTGCATTTACATATCGTCTGTTAAGTTCACAAACGAACTATAATTATTTTCCTTAATTTCGTTGACCTGCTCCAAAGGTCAAAGGGCTCAAGATGGAGCTTTGGGTCCTGAGACAGTATTGTGTGCCATGACCTTTTCTGTCACCCTGAATTTTTTCAGAATTTTACCCACAAAGACGGACACAGTAGTAGCATTTCCGCAAATTAAGGAAAATCGTTATAGTTCGTTTGTGAACTTAACAGACGATATTCGTATTGCAACAACATTTATATTTTATCATTCGAACATGTATATCTACAACAAGAATTGTTTTTTTTCTGTCTCCAATTGGTCACTATCATAACCTTATTTTTCAGTATTTTTCCTCCGTACTACGGAGTCCGTAGTAATAGTAATACATATGCTTTTGTTTTAATTGAATACTATATACCTATATATATCTGTATATACTTATACTTTCTATACTTGTTCTATTCTCAAAAACGATTGCAGATTTCAATATACAGAGATAGTATATTATAGTATTTTCAGTATTCAAGTGGGATAACTTAATATAATATATTATTATATAAATTGTATGCAACCTACATTCCTGCAGTAGAATTTGGGGAAATGTTTTTTGCCCCCACACACACAAAATTTACTTGAAAGTTTGAATTTGAATTCATCTTTTGTTTCAGGTTTTCATTTCAATTCCTGTCAATACTTAAACGATTTTTTTATGTATATTCACATGTACTTAAGTATGTATAGAGTAGAGCTATATACCGTATAAACTAGAATAGACTCCCAGGGAGTGTATCCGAAAATATTATAGAGTCCCAGGGAGTCTATTAC
>JAIUND010004182.1:0-12860 GCA_034699125.1 Gisinianus flammeolus | reverse complement strand
TTTAATCCCAGCCGGTTTATTTACTAAATGGAACAGGAATAGCCATTAGTTTTTACCTACAAAATTATGCCGTGTAGAGACATCCTCGGATTTAGGCCAGTTAACTAACAGTTAACTTATTGTTAGTTACACCTTTAAGTAAACTGGAAATTTTTGTCATCTCATATCCCATTGTCTTCATTCTCCCACAACATTATTAACAACAATAAATGACAATGAAGAAGATAAAGTATCGTTTTGCCTTAAAATTCTTTGTTGTTTTGAGTAAAATCATTGTCAAGTTATTTTCCGATGGTTTCTGGTCGTGAAATTCAAATGTATCCGAAATCGTGTCTTTTTTTTCAATTTCGAGATTTGGTATATTTCATGTGATTTATTAAGTTGAGTTCGTCAGCTTTAATGAAAGTCAATTAATAATTGATGTGGACTGAATTATTTTAAAGGCAGTGAGAGCAATCGGACGTAAGTACACCAATAAATCATAAATCAATATTTCACATGTTCATTCACATGTTCATTTTATTATTTACGTTGTTGTAAATGTAAATATATCAAAGTTGATTTAAAGTCTGTATCAAATCAACAATTATGTGTAGTGATTGAACTATTTTAAATAGGGACAGGAGACTTCCATCAATCAATCAACGTGTATTTAAAAAATATACAATAGAAATGGCTCAAGCTACACAAGACATGGACGTGGATCCTGTATCAATGAAATTACATCAATTGAAAATAGTGGAGAAGCCTCCGCCTCCACTTGATATAATAAATCCAGCTCCAGTTTTGGAAGATGAGCCAAAAGTAGTTCCAGTTCCAATAATAGAGACAAAACCTTTGACTGAGCCGGGTCCAGTGGAAATGCCCGAAAACTCTGAGAGTTTGCCCACCCTTTTAATCATCATCGGAATGGCAGGGTCAGGCAAAACGACGCTCACGTCCAAATTAATTGAACATCTTTTGAGGACGGGACAGGCACCCTACGTTGTCAATCTAGATCCAGCTTGTCGAGACCCACCATACGGTGTCAACATAGGTATTTACTCTATTTACTATATGTACATGTATACTACTTTCTATTCAACTTGTTTGAACTTGTGCTATTCTTTTTATTGAACAAATTTCAATGTATATACGCTTACAATTTATAATTTTTAGATATTCGAGACACGGTGGATTACAAACAAGTAATGAAAGGAAACAGACTTGGTCCCAATGGAGCCATCGTCACTTCTCTCAATTTATTTGCTACTAAATTTGATGTGGTATGTCCATGTCCTATTTTATATTTATAAGTTGTCTTTGTCAAAGCAAATAAGCCGAGAATAAAATTTTATTAAGTGTAAATAAATAAATATGTATTTATAACATTTTGCTTTAGGTGCTGGATATTTTGAAATCCCGGAGCAAATCCACCAAATACATTGTGATAGATACTCCAGGACAGATTGAAGTTTTCATGTGGAGTGCGTCGGGCAGTATTATAACGGAATTACTCGCTTCCAATTTCCCAACAATCATGGTATACGTCACAGACTTATTTGCTACCAAAAGTCCTATTTCCTTCATGTCAAATATGTCTTATGCCTGCTCAATTCTGTACAAAACAAAACTTCCACTCGTCATCGCTTTAAACAAGGTAAATCAATTTTGATTAATTAGTTTAAATATTTAGAGGTGATCCGAACAAGCCAAGTAATAACTTTTTGTCATAATTATATGAATTATAAATATAATAAATAATAACTTCCTGATTCCATTTTATAATTTAATTTTAATAGTGTGATTTGGAAAGTGCGGAGACAGTGAAATCATGGATTACAGATTTGGAAGCTTTTCAATTGGCTCTTGAGAATCACAAGGGATTCTCTGTAAATCTAGCATCCTCTTTATCCCTAGTTCTTGATGATTTCTATGAAAATATCCAACATACTGCCGTTTCAGCTTTTACCGGTGAAGGCATCCCTGAATTTTTCAAGTCTATTGAAGCTGCTGTCGTAGAATACAACACGTAAGTTAAACAATTCACGACCTGACAAAACTTGACATTTACAATACAAATGGAATGTCAAATAATTGAAAACAATGGCAACTAATTAGGATTGTCTGTATTTGAATATTTCAGAGTCTATCGTGTCAGTTTGGCGAGACAAATAAAATTGAATAAAGCCAAGTTGGCGATGCCTCATTCATCGAAAGGAAAGAAATCGGGGGGTAAAGGAGCAGCAAGTTCATCCTTTGCCTTTTCTCTTCCCTGTTCGAGTGAAGGCGGATTAGGATTAAATCTCACTCTTGAAGACAGTGATGAACCCGAGTCAGAGGAAGAAGGCCCTAAAGACGAGAGTAAGTTCATCATTCCTCTCTAGTCTGTGCCTACCCATACTCATAATATTTATAATAAAAATAAATAACATACTAACGATGATTATTCTTATTTTAATTAAAGTGGATGAAGATGACGACGAAGAGACGATTGGTCAAGTTTTTAAACGAGAAAGTGATCGTCGCTTCCAAAAGGCAACTGGTTCTTCTCAGTCCAAGCCACCCCAAGGACAGCCACCTCCAACTTTACCCTAAAAATTGAGTTCTTATAAGTATGTACTTATATTTTTGTATGGAAAGGAAAAATGATATAGAAGAGCTAAAGTTATTTATAATGATGCATTTAAGAGTGAGGAAACGAATTGAGATTTTATATATAAATCATATATGTATGGACACTTGCTCATTTTTTGTTCCAATGAAATCTCTTCTAATTATTATTACGGATTGAATTACTTTTCTTGATACATACCTTGAATTTCACTCATTCTTTTTTTTATTATAATCTTTTTTTTGTATCGTCTATATCGAAATAAATTGAAAACAAAACTGAAAACTGGAATCTCTGTGCGGACACACAGATTTGTACAACGAACGATAAGAAATCTCTTATTGCTGGGAACTACATTTATATTTACGTATTTAAATTGACTTTTCGTGCATATATACAAATGTTATTCTGATCCTCATAATTGATTTCATTTGCGTTCTTCTAATTAAATATAAAGTGTGGATAACATGTCATCAATGTGATTAAGTATTAAGTAGGTGGGTGCACCCGAGCCAAAGCAAAAGCGATAGTGTAATAATAATAATTGAATGAATTATTTCAATACACAAATAATATTTGAATAGGACGACGAGCGAAACTGAATATTTTATTTTAGTTCAGTTTAGTTGTGGAACAATGATGATTGATATGTGAAACAATAACAATGCTCCAAACTATCGCTATATAATATACACCTACATTTAACTAAATGTCGATTATAGGAATATCATAAAATAAATATGCAAGGGAGCTCGGTCAAAAATCCGAACCACATACGATGATGAAACTGTGTTTACTATTTTTGTTGTGTGCATATGTATGACATAATGAGAAAAGGTGATTGTTTTTAATTAAGGTTGGTTGAACACATGCAGACATCGACCTCCTCTAACAGCGTGTAGTTAGTCATCTACAATTCGAAATAGTACACTTCAATTTTTAATGAGGTTTCTAGACTTTGAACATATTTGCCCCCGTCAACTTTCAGTTAGTTTAGAGTTTTTTAGTGAGTGAGTTGTGACTGAAATCATATTCAACACACGTTCACGTCTCAATATGAACAGGATTAAAGAATAAGGGAATTTGTTTGCACAGTCATTTATTTACACTGTGAATAATAATCCAGAGAAAGGAAGGGCGGCCGGGTAGAAATGTGTAAATCCTTTCGGATAGTTTTGACCTGGGCCTTTTTAAATACCTGGTTGGGTCAATTCCTACCCAGTTCCGGTTATGATTACGACTATCAAAGCTCCGATGGACTCAGTAACAGCATCTACAGCCAACCGGTAGGATTTCCAATTTAATCATATCCGAGAACAAATAGCGACGATATAACTGACATGTGAAGTATACATTTGAAGTATCCATTAATGTCGTCATTTTATTTTATTTTTTAACATATTTTATTGTGTGTGTTTATGCGCAAAGGGAAATGGATGGGCACCAGAGCGGAGTTTCTATCCATTTGCCAAGTATAATTATCCCAATCCTCCGGTGAAGACTGTTCGAAAAGGACGGCGGATTGGCAATCAGAATAATCATCGTGATGGTCTCCGAGGACGACGAGATGGATATGCCGATGGATTGCTGGAACGTGATCACGCTCAAGACGATTCGCATTTACCGGATGTCGGGGAAGCGAATAAATTCCCAACGAGAGAGGAGTTTAAAATGAGACTTGCCACATGTCCACGGACCATTGGTCATGTAGTCAAAGCATCCTCCGACATTGATGTATGTATTTACACATATTAATATTACATAATTACATTCACATATTATTATTGTTTTTCAATTCAATTTCAATATTCATAGTCAATTTCCATGATTTTCGATCTATCAATTATACAATTACAATTATATTCGTTCGATGAATTAGATTGTGAATATGTACGAAGATCTGCAATTGGCGAATATGAGCGAAAGCGTGGAGGGGATGCCTCCGAGTCCTGGCCTCCAGACTCGATGGAATTCGGATAGGAAGTTGAAAATCATTCTCGTTCCGCATACACATTTGGACCCCGGCTGGGGAGAAACCTTTGAGAATTATTATCGATGGTCGGCAGAGAAAGTTCTCAATCAAATGCTCGAGAGTTTGGATGTGGGTCCGGAATTGAAATTCATTTGGACAGAAATTGCATTTTCAGTGTTTGGTGGGAGGAACTCAGCGAGGACAAACGACTGAAAGTTCAAAAGTAAAATCACATCATTTACACTCAACTTTTATAATAATTTATTTGGTCAGTTCCATCAATTGAAATTCTCAATTCTCAATTCTCAAATGTCTTCTCTTGATTGATATTGATTGATTATCCATGATCGATGAATGACGACATGCAGAATTGTGAAAAGCAAGCAATTGGAATTCGTGACTGGAGGCTGGGTCATCCCAGATGAATCAAATCCCCATTATTTTTCTCTAGCCACTCAATTATTTGAAGGTCATCTCTGGCTCAAACAACATTTAAATTACCATCCAAAGTAAGAAAAGAACACAATTCAGAACATAATCTACTTACTTATATAAGAATATCAGAGTATGTAACTGATGTTTTCCTTGGGCGATTGGATAAAAGGAATGCTTGGTCTATTGATTCCTTTGGATCGTCCCCCATAAATGCCTATCTCTTACGGCGTACTGGATTGAAAAACTTGGTCATCCAGAAAACGCATCATGCCATCAAACACTATTTGGCGAAGGAGCAAAATCTTGAATTTGATTGGCAACAAAGCTGGGGTATAAATAAGGATTCTTTTAGAAATCTGAAATTGATTCATATATATCTGTATTATCCGTCGTCAATGTGTTTTTTAATTTTGATGATGATCTCGCACAGATTCCAAGTCATCGGCGGATATGTCCACTCATTTGATGCCATATTCGGGCTACGACGTGTCCAGGACATGTGGGCCCGATCCAAAAGTGTGCTGTCAGTATGATTTCTTCAATTTGCCCTCCGTCTATTCGACATCCCAATGTGAAGGGAAACAACCCGTACCAAACATGACATTACCGTTAATTTGAAACCCATGGAAATTTTCGGATTCGTCTTGAGATACAAAAAACATACGCCGATCGGCTAAAAATGCGGAAAATGAGTCGCCCTTAAACTTAAAATATTCACAATGAAATTGTAATCTGTGTGCTAATTGTCTCTGCTGTTGTGTGAATGTAAATTATTAATGTATAACTGAATTATGATTGTGTGTAAATATATATTTAAAAAATACAAATATAAATTTTTCATGACTTATATTTTATTATGAGTAACCTTTTTGTGACGAAAAAAAAATGAATAAAAAGCCAAAGCGTAAATAAAATTCCGAGACGAAGAGTAAACGACAAATTGAAAATTCCATCCTTGATATTTCAAACATTTCGGCGGAAACAAAATTCAGGAACAAGAAAATAATTGCGATTGCGATTAAGATTAAAGTTCTAGTAATTTGTAAATTGTAATTGTGTGGGATTTGTGAAAATACGAGAATTAAGATGGATTTGGACCCTGTCAAAGAAGTAACATTTCCTTTATCTGCTCATTTGTTTCGAAATGTTGAAAATGCAGCTGAGATTCGGAAATTAGTATTGTCAACAGCTTTACCATGTTGTTTGCTCAAGCCAAAATACGTACGTAAAAACATTTCTTTAAAAATCATACAAAACAATCATAACAATATAATAATAATTATTATTATGGGTAATGAAAAAAGTATGATTTGATTATTTCGCAGTTATTGGACGTGTTTCAAATCGTTGTTGTGATAAAGAAAGCTTTGCAAAATCAGAAAGAGGGGACGATGAAAACGAGAACATTACCAACGGAAATCATTTATTTATTGAGCCCATCAAAGAATGTAAATATACATACATATATAAATGGCCTTCTAATTTAAATATTCATGTGATTTTATTACAGAGTAAATACACGTATTGTTATTTTGGCATCCGCATTAAATACTCAAATGTAGAGTGTACGAAAAACTATAGTCAAATCATTTTTTGTGTGTATATAATAATATTTATCTATGTTTATGTATAATTCAGATAACGGAATCCCTAAAAACATTCGGCTCAGCTGACGAAGACACGGAAATTCTGTTTTTATACGATGGAAAAGATTTTGATGACAAAATAAGGAATTTTGTTAAAGGAGAGGAAATCCCGATCAATAAACTAACTGAATTTTCGGATGTGACTGCAATTACAGAAATGTATGGGATTCCTCCAGCTGAGCGATCAACTTCCCCTCTCATTGATTCCGTCATCTCGAGAATCGCAAGCAAAGAATTCCTTACTGTTTAAAGCTAAAGATAAAGGTTGAATGAATAAAGTAAAACACTTTTTATATTTTATATTCCTATTTACTTTTTACGTACTATCTACTATTTACACGTATTTTATATTGAACATATTCCCAAGCAGCCTATACAACTTATAAATACATGTAAATATCATTCAAGTATATGTATTTTCAATGCAGTTTATACTCATACAAGTAAATATGTAGATTAGGTGCATTGTAATTGACTAATTCGTAATTACTCTTTAATTATGAGTTATTGTTCTGTAATGGAACAACGGAGAACCAGAGTAATTAAGATGGATTATATTTTCCAAATAAATTGTGCGCATTTTTTGGACGCGTGATTTCTTCAATTTTGAGTTTTGTTTTGAGTAGAGCATTAAAAAGTTCAAAGTCCACCCATATTGTCCCCCACACATTGACATATTCTACATAAATTGACTGCGTGCATGCGAGGAGAACAAAGCCTTGTCCATAGTTAAAAGAGGACCAATCCAGCAATCCGTGTTAACTAATTACCATAAGAACTGTTTTCACAGTTAGTCGCGAGCAAACAAAGCATTTTCCTCTCATAATGTCCTATACAACATGAAAAACTTTACTCGCAAAATATATGCAATAATATATTCGCATTCATGTGTTTGTAATATGTGGGATATTTACATTTGGAAGTTCATTCGAGCTGATGAAGAAGTGAGGAAAGCACGTTGATAACTTAATGGGAGCTCTTTTGGGGATTTTATTTGTATTTTTGTATCGTAAATCCTGTGTCCAAAGAGTTATAAATAAAAGCAAAGGATTTTCTTATATTTTTAACTTTTTTTGTAAATGTACTTAATGCTTTCCCTTTTTTGACCTACGTTTTTCTGGAGCATTTGAAAAGGAAATTAAAAAAATTAACAACATTCGCTGTGAAATAAACTATAAGCAAAGTCCATAAAAATGTCAAAAATGGAAGTTTTGAAGGGTTCGAAACATTTGAACTTCAGTAATGTAGTACAAATTGAAGAGTGTGCCGAAGGGAATGAAGATGAATGTGAAGGAGGAGGAGGAGGAGGGAGATCACAACGAGATTTTGAGGGGAATGAAGAGACTTTGTTCGAGTCTGAAAATGCGATTGAGATTGAGGAAGAAGATGTGACCATGTTACAATATGATGCCCCATTTATTATTCCCATCACCCCCATCGGGAAAGTCCATGTCACTTTCAAGGGATCCCAAACGGTTCGTTTCCCTTCACATTTCCCATTTCCTTACAATTACTATCGTATTTCCACAATTATATATTAAGTAATTTTGATTTAATTATATATTAATTATATGTTTGAATGCAATTATAGTTCCAATCGAGTGCGAGTAACAAGGAATTCCATTACATGCGACGACATAGCAAATTAAAATGTACGCACAGAGTGATGACACTGGATGTGGACGATCTCTTGGACTTGATCCGACCACCCATCGTATATGAAGAGCATGGAGAAATCTGGAGACAACGGGTAATTCATGTACACTTAAAGGGACCTTGCATAGGAATTAAAAATTAAAAATAGACGAGGAGATGAATGTATTTAATATAATGTATATTTGTATGTAGATTTCCAAGACGTCAGGGGATTGTAAGGATGTTCTGTTCCTCGAAGATATGCTCGATGATTTATTGAAAACACGGAAAGCACTTACGCAAGGGATTTGTCCCATTCGACGTCAACTTTACGATGATTGCTTCGGTCGGTCCCTTCAACACAACTATACATTTACAAATTAAACACCGATTTAAGATATTTAATTTGATTTCACCTGCTCATTTCATTGAATGTTAAATATTTTGAAAGCAGATGAACTCCTCCGTCAAATTGCATTGGATAAACCGGAAATGGCCATACTACTCATACGATGTCGTCATGAAATTCAACAGAGTGAGAATTATTCATAGTTATTAACGAGAGTTGATATTCCTACCATAATGGAATTCTCTATAATTATGGTGTACATTGACATTTGTATTATTTTAGCCATGAGAGTTTATTTGGAATTCTATGGAGGCATTGAGGCGTACAGTATGCGACAGACGGTGAATATACTATTTTATTATTTAGTTTTTTAACAATATAACAATAGCTGTTGTTATGAAGGATGTATTTAATACATTAATGGTGTGTATGTAGGCGTTGGCAGGGGATTGTCGGGGGACGATCAATCAAAAGATTCAAGCGGTGAAAGAGGATCGGGATCGACTGCAATTAGCCTACGTGGAATTGACCACTCGGTTCGACAAGGAAGAAATACAAAATAATGAAGAGCAGGACAAGTTGGACAAGAAACAAATAAAAGACATGGAATTCTCAAAGCAGATGAATATGCGACTTAAGGTACTTTGAAATACATATTCAGATATTTTATTATTTGTTTAGATTATTTGTTTTCTCGACTTGTCTGACTTCGTATCTCTATAAATTATACATACTTTGTGGACTCGACGTATTCTATAAATACATGGACAATCCTAATTTGTGTGGACAAGGGAGATTTAAGAGGTGCATGAATAGGAAATAATTCATATAAGAATAAGAATATTCTAAAAGTATGAATTTTAAAATGGATTTTACAGGCTCAAATAGATTTTTTCCTGGATCCTTCGACCCGAAACCAATCCAAAGCCCCACAAAGGACGACGGAAGGAGCGGACACGAATCCAGCCGAACCAAAACTAGCCGCATCAATTAAATCCATCTGACTTCTTCCCATTTTCATTACCATCATTATGCATTATTTCCTCATATTTTCTAGTGTTTTTTCCATGTTTGTTTTGCGGATTCACTGACTTTCAGTACTAAATATTCAATACAGCATGACTTTCGCATTATTTCCATGCAATATTTCCAGTGCATGTAAGTATATTTAAATAATTAAGCAAGCATAGGATTTTGCACTAGTGACGATTCATCCGTCTCATCCGTCCATTGGAATTCTCGTTGGAAATTCAATTTGCATTCCATTGGAATTAGACGAGGATTTCCATTGAATATCGCTAGTTGTCTAAACTCATGGTGATTGTTTCCACATGCAAAGTCCGTATTTATTTATGGTACCTAGAGATTCCCCCTCACTTCCTCGCATTTAATCCTATAGCCAAAAATAGTTGACCGCTATAGGTACTTGTCATTGGACACAAATTATTACGAGTTACTTCCAATGCAGAAAGTTCATCGTGCATGAATCTCATCATTTAATTCAAACTGTCCGAGCCTCACAATTTGTTTTTTCCTAAAGCTTTCCGTCGGAAATTCAACTACCGTATAAACTAGAATAGACTCCCAGGGAGTGTATCCGAAAATATTATAGAGTCCCAGGGAGTCTATTACAGAATGGTTCTTAAAATCGATGATTTCTAATGTAATTTAAATCAGAGAATGTCATTGAAAGCATGGGATTGTAATTCAAAACTATTATACAATCCCTGGGACTCTATTGTATAGGGGACTCTATAAAATAGAGGGAGTCTATTCTAGTTTATACGGTACTCGAGTTGAATTGCATAAGGGATCAATAATAATAGAAATGGAACATTGTGTACATCGTCCACATTTTCTCCATTAAATGTTTTGATAAAAACACCAATCGTAAGTAAAAACCCTCTCCACTAAATTCCGAATATTATCCAACCTCAAAAAACCACATATTTTGGCTATGAAAATTTTCTTTTCAGAGTACAAAACATTTTCAAAATAAATTTCGTAATGTAGGAACTATGAGGGAACTGATAAAAGTCCATGCGAAGGTAAATAAATGGCGCATGTAAGGAAATGGGGAAGGTATTATTGGGATTGTCAAGTCTGGGAGGGATATACACTAGTATACAGATATAAATGACAATAATGATAATGCTCAGTTGGGCTGAATGACGGAATGACGGTATTTATACCAAATTACAGTATTTAGAGTGAGAGAGAGAGAGGAACATGATCTAATCGACCGCACAAACAGCTTTCTCTTCAACGTTCTGCCGTTTTCCGCGTTAGTTTCACGTCCATTACAATAGGACAACTGACCGTCGAGGATAATGTGGCAAGCAAACGCGAGTCGAGTCGAGTCAACAACGCATTCATGTCCTGTTCAGTTTTCAAGTAGAAATAGCAATGAGAATGTGTGCTGTACAAAAGTCAGAATGGCAATTGAGCTCTCCATCACTCCGTTTACTTTAGGGTCAAACGTGATTATTTTTTTTCCTTTGATGACAGTTGTCAGATTATTTGTTTTATTTTTCAATTATCTCTATCGCGTACTTCCAAATGTGTTTCTCGCTCCGATTAAACCTCCGTTACATTTCTAATTTACTCACTCAAATTATACACACACACACACACACACACACACACATAAATAAATGGACAACCTATGTGGTGAAGAATCCGGTTCATAATTTCATTTCCCCGACCGACCAACCGACTGCGGAGGACTCCTCACTCATCTTCCTCACCCATTTTACTTGTTGTGTTCACTTCCAGTGTAGAAAGTCCATTGAATCAACTCAATCCGCTCTTTGTTTTTCTCAAAATAGAGAGCCTCAATTTAATTCAATTGAGGCTCGTGCAAATCAAACTCCCCTTAAAAAAAACCCAGTTTCATGGATCAAATGTCGACACTACGAGAAATTGGAGAAATATTTACAGTGAAAGTACAGAATTGTGTTGAGAGTCTCCGACAATTCTTGAACCGAGACGGAAAACTGAGTGAAAGTAAAAAAGAAATGTGTACAAAACTCAAAATGTGGGGTTGTGAGCAACGGGAAAAGTGTGGGAAAGTTTCGGGCTCGCGAGTTCTTCCATATTTTGAGGATGTCCTCATCCTCGACGAGGAATCATTTTCAAGGAAAATGAGGAATTGTTACCGGAAATGGATTGGGAATAAAGTGGGCAATGTGGGATTGATTTCCAATGCCCATTCGGATAACGTTACAACATTCATTAAAGTATCTTCGATAACAAGCAGAGCGAAGGGTTCGGAATCTTGGGAGCAAGAAAATAATAGTAATAATATCATGAATAAAGTGGGGAAATCGTTTAAAGACATCACATTTCGCAGGGAATATGACAAAATGTTGAAGGATATCAATGGAATGAATGTGGGGGAATTTCAATGGGATTCTCCGTCACAGGATTTGAGGAGATCATCAAATTGGAAACGAACAATTTGGGGGATTCAAAGTGTATTCCACTGTGTCTGTACCATCAGTTTATGGGTTTCCTTACTCTCGTCCAAATATGTGGAGTTTCGAGGATGGAGAGTGACGAACTTGTCGGTGGTCGCATCCGATTCCATGATCATCCTCGCTTATGTCATGAACATTGTCCTCCAGCTCAACTCGCAACTCTACAGCCATCAAATCATTTATTACATCAACCAACAAATCCGCTTGGACGACTCCGCACGTGAGAACAATAATACAGATATTCCTAATCCCCATTTTGAGCGAACGTTTAATTCATTTATTTGTTGGATTAGTCCCTAAATTAGTACCTAAATACTTGCTTGCTAAATGATGTTAATGTTAATGTTATTCTTATCGGATTGTTAGGTGAAAAATATGGGATATCATCGGATTGGAAAGGGAGTTTTTATTGGCTGTGTAAAGTGTTCTCTTTTCTCCGACGCGGTGGCTTTCTCTGCATGATACCATTTTTCTTGAGGGAAACATCCGCGGAGATTCTATTCGAGCAATTACCTGGAGAAAATGTGGGTCGGATTTTGTTTGTGATGGTGAACATGACAGTTATGATGAGGACCGTGGCCACCATCACTTTCTATTATCTCACCAACGTCTGTCAGGCTCAACTCCTCATTTTCTGGACCAATCACTTGATGTACTTGATGTAGAATGTAGAATCCATTAAATCCCTCCGGATTTCCCATTTCATTCACTATAATATAATAATAATAATAATAATGATAATAATAATAAT